>MU183927.1:0-41640 GCA_016904865.1 Pissodes strobi
AACCAATCTACAAATCAGGAACTCAATAAAGTAAATCCGATTGATATTTGTGTGAAATCCAGTGGCAATAGCAACGTGTTTGCACCAGCTGCAAAATACAATAAAACCCTATAAATTTAGGATTACTGGCCACATTGCCCTATACGCGCGGTGAATATTGGTTTAAAAGGGTCAAAAGTTAGGGAATATTTCGCAGTAAATACTAGACGTGCAGGTGATTATAGATGGTTGAAAAAGGTGAATTGAAATTTTGATGATGTTTCGCAGTAAGCCAGACGCTCGAACAAGATTGGAAAATCGGGACAACAGATATTAAAGAAGAGGTCTCTTGGGCCTTGCAAACTATAATATACAATATATTTAAGGAGACAAATGTGACATGTTGATCGGCTAATATCTACTGAACGTTGTAACGCGATTAGTTAATTGCTTGAACAACCGGTCCCTATGCCTGATTCACTCATCGCTGTTAATATTTATAAATGTGGATCCAAGCCTACACAGTTGGGCAAAGGCACCACTAAATTTTTTAATACGAATACATCTATGATTTTTAAGCATTAAAATTAAGGTAGTACAATTTAGAAAAATACCCTATCTAAGGATATTGAGAAACCTGAAAAGAAATTGCATGAACTCAACATTATCTTGGCTTTAGCATAACAAAATAAACATCAAAGATCCTAATTAAGCTATTTATTTAGATATTTAATATACTCTCAGACATAACGGGCACAATGGAAAGTTAATTAGGTGTCAAACCTAATTGAGATTATGGTATCGCTTAAAAATAATAACAATTTTTCTTAAAATTTTTCTTTAAAATAAGTATCACTCAAGTTATAAGATCATTAACCCTTAATCTGAAGTTCTAAATCATTAATACTGCCTGGTTCTACTTTTTAAATATTCCTAACTAAAATATCAATTTTTAAAGTTCTAACTGAGAACGCCTTAAATTAAATCTTAAATAAAGATTAATCCCCTAAGTAAAGAACAATTATAAATAAATCCCATGACAGCGATAATATCAGTGGACAAATAAGCAGTTAAAAAAGAAAAATTAAATGAAATAAATTAACCTGTGAAGAAAATATACAGTCAACAAAGATCTACAGAGGAAATCGAAGTGAGCTCAATTCGGTAACCTGCTAATGGACAAAAACCAAAGTGGTAGTTATGTAAGACGGTCTACTGCTATAAGGCTTACAGTTAATTACAGTAAGTGCGTGGCATTTAAGTAAGTATATGTAAAAGGAAAGAATAAATCAAATATTTACAAAAATATTAGCAAGACATTTGCTAACCAAGATAATACCATATACGGTAATGAAGAAAGTCGGTATTAATTAATCAAATAAAGCAAAGAAACGGTAACGAATACGATAAAAGATAATAAACGATTAGAAGTCATTTAACGGTAAGTTCGAAAAAAATAAGGTAAGTAATTATATGACCAACAGTAAGGGCGTAGCATTTAATTAAATGAACCTAATACAAAAAAGTAAGTCAGATAATTATATTAATATTAGCAAGACGGTTGCTAGCCATGGTAATATCGTATACGGTATTGAAGAAATTCGGTATTAGTTAATCAAATAACAATAAAAACGGTAATAGATACGATATAAGATAATAAGTGATTGAACATCATTCAACGGTAAGTTCGAAAAAAAACAAGGCAAGGCATGGTAAATAAAATAACCAATAATAGGGGTTACTTATATGTCATTCTCAGACTGTCACACGAAAGTGGTATTTACTGGCAGCGGTTGGTGGCAACTTCCTAATTCACACCGTTACTTGGCTAGCCCTAATTAGAACTTTACTCCCTTCTGTGGTGCTGCACGTCACGCGATATGGGTCAGCATCCCTTAGACAAAAAGGGTTTCAAACTGGCAGGAATGAACCTGGAGCAACTCTCTAGGCTATCAAATTTTGCAGATCATAAACCAAACCATTATTGGCTATTAGCAGTAAGAAAATAGGATTGCCAGTGTTTGTAGAATATCGTCTACAATGCTGGGACATATTATTTCTGTATTATATGAAATTTATACCTACTATTAATGAATACGAAGGCCAGAACGAGCTGCCGCGAAGCATACAAATTAAACCCTAAGCTCAATATGGCGGAGAGTAGGGGTGGGTTATTTATACCGGGTGTGATTTTTTTAGGAAAAACTTGAAATTTTGGCTGAAGATATGGATTATGAAAACTCAGATTTTCTACTAAAAAACAAATTAATATCACTTCCGGTTTGACCGGAAGTGAGCATAAGGCAAGAATTTCAAATACAACCCTGCATATACATATATGAATAGAGCTTGAAATTGCCTTTTTAACCATGTATAACAAGTTGCCATTTTTTTCAAAATGGCGGCGTAGAGGACATTTACCCCAAATTCAAAATGGCGGCATTTTGACATCACCATTGGAAATTTTGTCAAACTGTCCGTTAATATAGACGACAAGATAGGTTTTCATGCAGATTTTTCTCACTGTTGGAAATTGTAGGTAATTGTTATAAAATTGAAGCATTTTTAGCTTTTCTTTCAAACGTCAAAATGTATGTCAATTTTTCTCCAAATTTTGAATAGAACCCTGTACATATTTTAACATATTTGGGCAGAGCTCGAAATTCCCTTTTGAACGATGTATCACAAGTGGCCATTCTTTTTAAAGATGGCGTTGTGGAGGGCATAATTCAATATGGCGGCGCGACGCCATATTTAAATATGCCCTCTATAACGCAAATTTCAGTTCTATCTAAATGTTTAAAAATATGTATAGGGTTCTATTCGAAATTTCGAGAAAAATTTACATAAATTTTGACATTTTAAGGAAATACTAAAAATGCTTTAATTTTATAACAATTATTTAGAATTTCCAAACAGTGAGAAAAATCTGCAAGAAAACCTATCTTGTCTCCGATATCAACGGACATTTTGACAAAAAATCTATTGGTGATGTCAAAAGGCCGCCATATTGAATTTGGAATAAATGCCCTCTACGCCTTTTTGAAAAAAAATGACAACTTGTGATACATCGCTGAAAAGGGAATTTTAAGCTCTATTCAAATATGTAAAAATATTTGCAGGGTTGTATTTGAAATTCTTGCCTCACGCTCACTTCTGGTCAAACCGGAAGTGAGTTGTTTTTTAGTGGAAAATCTGAGTTTTCATAAACCATATCTTCAGCCAAAATTTTAAATTTCTCCTTAAAAAAGCATTTGAATGGTGCGTTGTTAAACGATTTCATTGACACCCGGTATAAGGCATCACTGACTTAAAGACGGCTTAAGTCAGCAAGTCCCTACGTTGGAAGTGGAGCTCGTTTTGGCATAAGCTTCGCACAACGAGAGAAAATTAAGGAATTTGAATTATCAAAACCAGCGGTGGCTGCCAGAAATTAACTAATAAAATGAACAAACAATAAAATCAGAAACAGTTAAGTCAAATCAGAATAATAATAAAACAATAGATCAACGTGATCCAATTACGGATCATATTATTAAACAGATAAACATTAATTAAGAGATGCGTCGAATCAAGCTAGTGATAATTTAAATCGATTCAGTTATTGAGCTTACTAATAAACTGAAAGTTAAGTCGAGCCAATATAGAAGCAAGTAAAAAAACAGTTTTTACATTTTAATAACTTGTGTGCACCTTGTATGAAGACTGAGGTATTATTTTAGAAATCAGCTGGGAAAGTTGTTGGGGGAGACATGTGATGCACACGCCGTGTTTCGATTGGCCAGTCGTAATTCTTAAAGTGAGAATTTTAGAGGAAGTCCCTTTGCATTTCGCGTTGGTTCCGGGAAGTTTCGCTTGCGCCACTCTTCACCAGTCAGTCTTTTGGGTAGCAGTGTGTGTCGTGGTGGAAGTGTCTATTGGTAGATTTAACTCTTGTGAGATTTTCCACCCTACTCATTGTTGAGTTTCAGGCGTACCTTTGGCTGGTATTGTCTGGTTTGTTTGGTTGGTTCCTGAAACTCGTTCCATATTTGGGATCAAACACTGTCAGGTGAGTGGTTTTGATTTTTTTTGTCATTCAAATCATTTCAAAGTAAGCAGGCGCTTTTATAAAGACATGTTTTTGTACTTTCAAAAAATTTGGATCATTTGTGCTCTGCCGAAGTCAATCAAGGGACACACTATATAATTTCTTTGGGAGGATATTTTTAATATCAACCGTAAAGAAAGAGGGTTCTCTAACCACGATACTCATATTATCAGCAAGTTGGCAAGTCATTTGCAGGGCTTCTGGGGAGTTCAGAGCGAAATCAAGTGGAGATAGTATTTCACACATTTGCAGGGACGATTTCTAATTTAATACAGAACCTTCGATTTTGACTATTTATATTGATTTTTAGAACATATCATTACTTTCTTCCTGTCGCATGCATATGATTTTATCTACTTTAATGATAGCACCGAAGTGCAACTGTGATTTTAAGGATTTGGGATAATATCGCAATGTTAAACACCTTAACGCTTTAGTCAGATCATAAAAATCATTTTTCTTTAACCAAATGGTGCGCTTGTAAATTGAAAACAATTCGTAATTACATTGTTAAAAATAGGTCCAGTTTTACTGATTTTTAATTTAGTATGAAAGTCGCTACTATGAAAATAGTTGCCATCAATAAGTACCAGTTTTAAACTTATTATTTTTTTTATTTAAATAAATGTAGCAGAAACGGATATCTAGCAACTGTAATAACTCTCGTTCGGCCATTTCTGTCTATTTCAAATGTCCCATCGTATTTTTTTCCGTCCCGCCAACCCACGTCGGTTACTTACGTGAGCGGAAATAGCTATGTGGAAACTAGAACTTTAAGTAGGTCGCCTTGTATCATAAAATAAGCCTTTTCATGGCCTTAGCTGCTTATATATATTTAAGTTCCGAATACGTCTTGGAATTACACCTGAATGTTGACATGAATAAGCAGAGAGGCAAAAGTTATGGCTTCAACTTTACTAAGTAGCTAGCTCGCTCATGATATGATTGGTTCATCGAATATAAATACCGTCTTATTGGCATGATCGGTAGAATAATTTCTTACTTTTCTACAATTTTGTCAGTTTTTAATAAAATACTATGAAAGAAAGATGCTAATGAAGCATTATTGAATTTGTAATGCGTCTCTAAATTTTATTATGGGATGATTTGCGAAAACAAAATATAATCAGTAGAATTATGATTTGGGTGATTAATTGAATTTTTCCTATATTTGCTTGTTTATTTATAATTGGTTATGTGGGTAAACATGACGCATGCCAAAGAAATTACAAAAGACAATTTCCTGATAAATTTTATGGAAGCGAATGATATAATGAATAAAATTTTTGATAAAACGTAGAAGAGGAAATGAACATGTAGAAAATCCAGCTAAGCCCAATTGCAGCCATCTCTATTCATGGATCTGAGTTTTTAGACAAGCAAACACTGACCGACACGATTTTTGTAACACAGTTCAGCCCATTGTTTTTACAATGCAAATATGTCTCTCATATGCTCATTAGACTCTTTTATACTGGCAGGTAGCTAATTTTATGAGGAGGAAAAAACGTGCCTTTTCCAGTTCCAATGGTATGGCGAGAACCTACCAATCATGTTTACGATTACTATTTTTACCTGACAAAGAGTGAACAATGCAGACTTACCAGTACCAACTGCGCCTTTAGATTGCTAAGATATTATTTTAGGAGATCATGAAGATACTATAGCATTATCAGACGGCTCAGAAGAACAGTGACGTATCCCACTTTTGCTCCAGGTCCCAGTTCCAGCGAGCCACATTTAATTGTTCAACGTGAGTTAAATAATATAGTATGATTTTGGGGATGTTCAAGCAGCAGTCAGGGCTTCTTGGGTCTCGTATTACTAGCAAAAAAAAAACAAAATTACAACTTATACGAAAAGAAATGCTACGTTTTTTGCATTTTGCAATCTGGAAAATTCGTTATGTGCGTAGACTGATATCGATGGTTTAATGCAGGGCCTCAATATCGAGCATACTCCTTGTGAGTGGCGCTGCTTGTTCTTAGACTCATCGAAATAAGCTGTGTTATTACATAATAGCTATCTATACCCGTTGTCCATTCAGTGTCAATTAAGAAACCTGAATGAAAACGTACGCATCCTTTTAGATAAAATAAACTACAACCGGTACAAGTGGCAGATATGTGGGGATTTAAAAGTTATCGCAATTTTAGTGAGACTTACTTCAGGAAGGATTTACAAAATATTGCTGTTTTCTTTGTTGGCGGGACAATGAACATTATGTAACGAAGATATGGACGGAAAGGGGTGAATTTTAACTGGACTCCCAAAATATTAAGTATGTGTCCCTTGTAGATCCAAAAAAAGTCCTTTTGTCTCCTCTTCAAAATAAACTTGGACTGACTTTGTGAAGGCTGAGAATAAAGAGAGTGAATGACTTAAATTCCTAAGACAAGTCTTTCCCCAGTTAAGTGCCTCCAAATTAAAAGAAGGTTATTTTGTCGGGTCACAGATTAGAAAATGTCTGGACAATGTTAATTCTACAGAAAAGCTCACCAATAAAAAACCAAGAGGTTGGAACCATTTGCAAGTGTAGCGAGAGGATTTTTAGGCAACAATATTGATACCAACTATGTACACACATGGAAATAGTATAGGGATATTGAAAATTTGAGGTCACTTTGAAATTTTAAGAACTTTCTTAAAAACGAACGGATCTTCACGAGCCATGAAGCTTCCAAAAGGTTGCTGTATTGTCTTTGAAAAATGGTTGTTCAAAGTAACTTTAAGTTATTAGGTGATATTATACGGGGTCCTTCAAAGAACGTTTGAAGTTAAAAAAAAAGTAGAATGGGCGCGTTTTACGTAGAATTACGAAACTTAATTTTCAATTCCATTTTTAGCTAAAACAAGTCTTCTGCTCAAAAAACCTTAATGGGGAAACGTTGTTATCTCTTTTTATTAAAGAGACAGAAACAATTTTGTAAAACTGTATATTTTTAATGTTACACGTAACTCATCAGCATCAGTGGTCGTTCAATTGTGATAAAATCAAATACAGCCAATAAGTGTATTCAAAAATAAAACAAATTATACAGGGTGAATCAAAGATTTGTTGTTTCCGATATTTCATCCTATTTTTATGATTTATGCGACCGTATGTTTACTTCTCTATTTGTTTAGGCAAATCTTTAATAAACGTTTAAATGTCTATATTATGTACAGGGTAAAGTAAAAGATGCAAATGAAAAATAAGAGAGAGCGTTTTTTTAACCTTTAATCAAAAACAATACTAACTTATACAAGACTAAAAAACACCGTTATGCCATTAAAAGATATTCAATAGGTAGTGTCAATGATCTAAGTCTGCTTGTCGTAGTACCCATCAAGCTTCCGATACATACAGCGGCGAATATGGAGAACTCCAGGTAAAGAAACACGATTAAATAATGTACATTAGGTTCATTCATACAGAGGCGGAACTGTTATGGTTTGGGGTGGGATCAGTATAGAAGGAAGAACTGACCTAATTCGGCTAGACAACTCTTTTAACGCCAATCACTATGTAGAAGAAAAACTTCAACGAGTTGTCACTCCATATGCAGCTACCCTTGGGGACAACTTTGAGCACGATAATGCGAAGCCGCACATCGCAAGAACGCTAAAAACATTTTTAGAAGATAATGCTGTTGAGGTATTGCCATGGCCTGCCCAGTCCCCGAATTTAAAACCGGTAGAACATGCATGGGACATGCTCCAAAGAAGAGTTCTAAGGGAAGAAAGTCACTTAGAAAACCGCGACCAACTGTTCGCTGCTTTACAGGAAGCTTGGTGAGCAATACCACAAGCATACTTAGAGCATTTGATACAAAGTATGCAAAGAAGGTGGAGAGCCGTCATTAATAATCGTGGTGAGCACACAACCTATCGAGTATCTTTTAATGTTTTAATGGTGTTTTTTTTATTTTGTGTAAGTAGGTATTGTTTTTTAGTAAAAGTTAAAACAAACCCTCTCTCCTATTTTCCACTTGCATCTTTTACTTTACCCTGTACATAATGTAGCAAATTCAGCGTTTTTCAAAAATTCACATAAAGAAATGGAGATGTAAACATACAGTCGCATAAATCACAAAAAAAATGACATTTAAATATCGGAATCAACAAATTTTTGAGTCATCCTGTATAATTTGATTTGTTTTCAAGAATCCTTATCGGCTTTAGTTCATTTTATCACAATTGAATGACCACTAATGCTGATGTGTTACGTGTAACGTAAAAAATATAGAGTTTTATAAAATTGTTGCTGTCTCTTTAATAAAACGAGATAACAACGTTTCCCCATTAAGGTTTTTTGAACAGATAACTTGTTATAGCTAAAATGGAATTGAAAATTAAGTTTCGTAATTCTACGTAAAACGCACCCATTCAACTTTTTAAAAACATTTCAAACGTTCTTTGAAAGACCCCGTATAATATCACCTACTAACTTTAAGTCACTTTGAACAGCCATCTTTCAAAGACAATACAGCAACCTTTGGGAAGCTTCATGGCTCGTGAAGATCCGTTCGTTTTTAAGAAAGTTCTTGAAGTTTCAAAGTGACCTGAAATTGTCAATATCCCTAGACTATTTCCATGTGATTAGCAACTAACTAAACCTTGAGACGCTTGGTTGTCGAATGTCATTAAAAATTCACTTTGTCCATTCCCATTTATCATTTTTTTCCTGAGAATTTAGGCGCTGTCAGCTACGAGCAGGGTGAAAGGTTCCATTAAGATATCAGGACAATGGAAATTTGGTCCCAAGGGCGATGGGACCCAGCCATGATGCGTGATTCCTCTTGGTTTTTAAAGAGAGAAGCTGTGAACCCCCATAATAGAAAAAAAAATTGTATTGAAAATTCATATTTATGTCATTTACTTTTTTCTTAAATGTTGATTTAATATAAATTATAAATTTATTTGTCCATTGTTACATGTCAATTTAATATGAAAATATGTAACATATAGAGGTCATATAAAATCATTTATCTCACGTTTAATCCTACATCTATTATGCTAGTCGGTCAAGCTAAATATAATACTACTTATTCGTTTAGCTACCTGCATGGTTGTCGTATAATCCTAGCCTTTTATCGAGCGGAAAACTGAGAGTTCTGTAGTCGTATACGTAATTTGATTTTCTCGGAATGTTTGATGGGATCGATCGGGCTTTATGAACATTTCACACAATCAATCAATAAAGCGTACTGTATTCTGGCCATCGCTATCGAGAAAACATTCAAAATTATAGGCATTTATAGCAGTTCATTTCAAAACATTCAATAATTCTCTTACCTTCCCGAATAATCACCTTCTCGATGATAACATACATTAAAACAGTCTCACGGATGTCAGAAATATTGGTTTCAGAGTTAATCAGTTATTTTTCTGGATTTGTTTCAATATTTAATAGGAAAAGTTAAAAATTCAGTCAATGTTTATTTCTGATATGATACCCTTCAGATGAGATGAGACCGCTGACTTGACAATAATTGTTGGTTGCCTATTTAAAGGTACGCTTGGAATGTTGATAGGTATACATGATTCTCTAGCGATTCTCGTACGATTTTGATGTGTTTGCGGTCCAAGCCAACCAGAAACAACATAATTTATTAACATCCTATCATCAGATTGATGTTAAACGACTTAACTGATCTTTCACTTGATGTACGGATGCATGCTGATTTAGTGTTTGCTTTATATTCCCTAAATTTGGCAACACCGCCCGGTTGTTACGTAGCTGGTTCCAACAGAGACACATGTTCTTGGTTAAAGCTTTGTTTATATAGGGAATAGTTATTCAACCTCGAACTGAAAAAAGGCCTCATCCCTAGATGGCGTCCGGCCTGAAATGTGCCCATTGACGAATTTCAAGAAATTACTACGCGTCCTACGAGAAACGTTGCAAGGAGGGAGCTCCTACATTTCTATTGGTGCATTCCCAAAGGCTGTTACCTGGCGGCGCGGAGTGGAGCCGCTTGGACCAGTGTTCGTAATAATTCCGAATATCTCATTGTTTATTTTTATATTTTCCGCCATTGTTCAAGTTGAACAAGCTTTACTTTGTAAAATGTTTGTGTTTGGGTTGTAACGATTAATTTTGGGCTGAGTAAATTGCTATTATCTATCTACGTTTTTTCTCTAGGTAAGTACAAAATTACCCACTTCCTTTGTTTTGTAGTTTTTGTCGGGAATCAGAGTATTGCAATAGCAGTTTCGAAGTTTAATAAACAGAACAGGTTTAATTAAATACGATGAACATTTTTATAATAATCATATATATGTAGATAGGGATAGGGTAAATCTTTACATCTACTTTTTTATATCCATCAGTATGCTTTCTCATATTAACGTTTATTTTGTACGTAAGTACATAGCAGATGTTGCACGTCTAGGTGTCTACGAACAGTTTTGAATAGTTAATTAATTGATTCATAGGCATGTATAAGGAAGGATGATGACAAATGTATGGAATGAATATTGAATTTAATTAATATTATGATATAAGTGTATAAGAGCACTTTTAAAGCACGCGCGTTTAGATTTCTTTAAATTTACTTTTTTGGGTTGTTCCACATTTGTATTTTTTTAATTGTTTCAGTTTTTGACAAACAAATTCTTTACAAACTAAGTCAAAATTACATTAGATTTTAATTTGTTTCAGATAACGTCTATTTTGAGAGCATCAATTTGTAAAGGAACATCCCCTGGGCGAGAAAGCTTTCTTTGATCGCTGTGCCTACAAAGTATGTCTTCATCATTGGGCCAAATATTTTCCCATTAAATGTGGTTCAAGAAATCTGAGCAGTTAAATTTTTAAAGACTGCTTTTTGTGTACTTGGGTACTCTTTACTTCACCTTCATCAATAGGAGAAGACTTATCCACAAACTACAGGCCTATGGAATTACAAACAGTGCACTTTTTGGTTCACTGATCACCTGGAGGATCGCTCCCATGTGACTAGAGTGAATAATGTGTCCTCAAATCCGTTTGATAGTGAGATAGAGGTGCCGCAGGGCAGTGTTCTGAGCCCCCTTTTGTTTGTGCTATATGTCAATGACCTAGACCGAGTTTTAAATTATACATTTCTAAGTTTGTTTGTGGACGATATATTGATCTGTGTTTGCGGGAAGGATTTTATTCAGGTAGTAGATACTACGAAATCAAAACTTGACATCCTTTATAACTCGTTGTGTGTAAATAGGCTTAGATTAAAAAAAAAAGACAAAGTACATGGTTTTTTGGCTCTAAGCAGAATTGTAATAGATTTCTAGAAAATAATTATTGGAATAAGATAGATATCTAATAGCCTATTTGAAAATGCATCTAGAAATATTTAGGGGTAGTCTTGGATTCTCAGCTTAATTTTTCGTTACATGTTAGCTGAGATTCTTAGTCACTGGAGTCGTGTTCTTATATGTAATAATAATAATAATAATAATAATAAATAATCTTTATTTCAATATTATGTTACATAAAATGAAATAGTGTCACAAAAAAAGAGAGATCCTACCAGATACCCACATAATTATAATATTCATTAAGGCTATATGGCTCAATGTTTGATAAGAATTTGAACAATGATTTCTTAAGAGGTCTTAAGCTATTAATAATTTTTAGTTCATCGGGTATACTATTATATAATTTTATACATGAATAAAATGCCTCATTTTCAAACATTTTCAGTCGGTGCTGTGGATAGATTAAATTTCTAGTTCGCGTGGAGTAGGTACTTTGTGATTCACAGTTAACAAAGAGAGATCTATTCTTAAAGAAGAATATTATACACTCTTGTATGTAAATTGCAGCTACAGTCAAGATATTATTTTCTCTAAATCTTCCTCTACATGATTCTCGCAAAGGCAGGTTCAAAACAATTCTCAACGCTCTCTTTTGACTTATAAAAATTCTATCTATATCTCTGCAATTCCCGTACAAGATGATTCCATACCTAATATGTGATTCAACAATAGAAAAGTACACAGTTTTTTTAGTGTAGTAATCAACATATTTAGCCAATATTCTTAGAGAATAACAGCTTCTGTTAATCTTGGCCAATAGGTAATCAATGTGTTTATCATTCAATATTTACACTTTGAAAATTTTAAATCCACCTCCCTAATGTTTAGATATTGCGGTTGGTCAACTTTTGAATGATTTGTTTTAAATAAAATCATATTTGTTTTATCGCTATTCAATACTAGTTTATTTTTTGCAAACCACTCATAGGCCCTTTCCAATGCATCTTTGGCAGACTCAATCATAGTTGGTGTAGAGGTAGCTGTAACTAAGGTATTTGTGTCATCTGCATAGTTAGTAATTTTGCAGTTCTCACTGCATAGATCGCTAATATCATTAGTATAGATAAGAAATAGAATAGGTCCTATTACACTTCCCTGTGGTACACCTAGTGTTATTTCAACCACTTCAGATGCAGCCCTTTTATTCCCCTTTCCTACAATTACTTGCTGTTTTCTAGATGAAAGATAAGATAATACCCAATTTAATGACACTCCCCGGATTCCATACAGTTCTAGTTTTTTTATTAGTATATCATAATTTATAATACCATTATATATCTGCATTTCAATTACTGTTTTTCATTGTTGATATCAGGTAAAAAGGCTGATATACAAAGACTCCAGTTGCTACGAAATAAAGCTATGCGCATTATATTGTTCTGTACACATTATACTCCCATTAATTTGATGCTAAAGCCACTTAGATGGCTTTCAATACAGCAAAGCATAGAGATGTCCAATGTACTATTTATTTTTAAAACAAAAAATCAATTATTGCCCGAATAAGCTGGTTTGAAGGTGATTCATGTTTATCCCACCGGGAATTCATAATTAATGTTTTATTAAGGACTTTAATATATAAACAATGTAAGTCACATTCAAAATGCGAATTGACGTTAATTTTTTTATTCACTATCCACTTTTATTCACGGAGTAAAAAACATTTTAATATTACTCCAAGAGTTATTTTTAGTTACTTAGTATTCGAAAAAGTTGTTTGCAGTTTTTTTTAACTGGAACATAAAACTTTAAATATATATTATATAATTGTATTTTTCCAATTTACTACAATTAAGGATTTTTTCACAGTGTAAAAAAGTTATATTTTTCTAGCGAGTTTGAATTTTTTAAATTAAAAAGTAAGTTTTATGGACCAATATTGTTTGGGACGAAACGTGATTTTGAATATGATTTGACAATTTTAAATATATATACATATATAAATTTTTAAATACTAATAAATGAGATCTATAAATCATCTTATATTTAAATAAAGATAAAACATTAATCGACTGATTATAATTAATTTATTAGTTGATTCTTATTAAATGGTGATGCTTTTAGGTTGTATCTGTGTTATTGTAGTCCAATTACTTTTCAATATTTAAGTAATATTTATAAGTACTTATTTATGGAGTTGTAGTTGATCTAATCTCTTGATACATCAGTTTATCACAATAGCTATATTAGCAACTTCTGATTGAAAAATAGCAAAAATAATTATGGTTTCTGGTGATTAATTGTAACTTATAATATACAAGAAAGTTATTTTAAGAACATGTATAACTTTACAAGTTTGATAGGCAATAACACAAAACTTAAGGTTCCAATGATTTATTAAAGAAAAAAGAAAATATATCTAGACCCAGAGCATTGATATGCTATGCGGGTCTTACAATAAACATTTACTAACATAAGAGAAAAGTTAGAGAAAAAAAAAATATACAAAAACTTTGATATGAAAAAATTTGGCATCTAAGATAAAATAAATGAATTATTTCAAAGGGAAATAATACAAGTGAACATAAAATGATCAGTTGAAAATAAGAGATGAATCAAACCAGAAGTTGCCCGAAACAGCACACTACTCTCGATGCTTATATACTTGTTCTTTAGTTTTAAGGGTTGTATAGGTTGATGTGTTTTATCAATTGAATTGTTTAATTTTCGAGTAAATATAGTTTTACTCGGATGTTTATTTCACTATCCTAAATCCGAATTTTTTCAAAAATTATTTACTTCATTATAGCGAATAAACTACAGTATATATTTTGAAGAGTACATTTATATTAATTTAATTTGATTGCCAATTATGTAATAATGATAATAATGGCTATAAGCGATTGAAAGTTTTGAACATTGGCTGTTGGCCTGGAGCAATATTATACGTACCGATACATAAATTAGTATTAATATATGCCGAACTCATATTAAATAAAGACTTATCCAAAGTGGTAAGAGTTTTGATTTCAGTTTTTAAACACCTTATTTTTTATCTCCCCCTCTTTTGCAAAAATAATGAAATTTAATAAAATAAAAATATTTAATTTTATTATTAATCTCCAAATAACAAAGACATTTTAATCAATAATTTGATAAATACATGTTTCTGGTGCATTAAAGCATAAAATTGCAGAAAATGTTTAATTGTCTTCTTTCTGTAAAAAGAAAAAATACATGAAATAACTATACCTACCTACTATTGGAACTAAATTTAATTTTTATCTATATTTCTCTATAAACATTGCAAGTTTAAAAATTGTGATACCTTACTTTTTGACTAATAATAGGAAA
Organism: Pissodes strobi; assembly: GCA_016904865.1. Taxonomy (NCBI): domain Eukaryota; kingdom Metazoa; phylum Arthropoda; class Insecta; order Coleoptera; family Curculionidae; genus Pissodes; species Pissodes strobi. Next base: position 14,648 of record MU183927.1, read on the forward strand.
CGAATAATCAATTTTTATAAATATAATTTTTTTTTTAGTTTAATAATACTTATGTTTTTAGTGTTCCTAATTTTGAATGCATTAAAATATCCAGTTTATATTGTAAAATTTTACTTATATCAAGTCAAAACGTTTTACATTTAGCAAATAGGATTTTATTATTGCTTATTATTTTCCCATTTTTTAATGGCATATGCAAATCTATTTTCTTCGACTACTGCATCAATTCAATTAGGCCTATATGAATAATAGAAACTAGCAAAGAAATTGACACAAAAATCAATGTGTTAAAAATGCTAAAAACCATTTTCCCAAACATAAAATAAATTCAATTGAAAAGTCAAGGTTGGGGAAGCAGTATTGGAAATTTCATTTTGTGTGTAAAAATTAAACTGATAAAACCGGTTCTAGCCACTTAGCCTTGGCTGAAGATCATTTCTTGGAAATCTACCGCTCCGCGAATATAATGTTGTATTCCCCTTTCAACCCCTTCCTTTTCGTATGTAGGGTAAACATTGCACGTGTTTTCATTCATAAATACTGTTTTTGGTGCCAGCCACTGGGGGCAGCACCTCTCCACAAGCCCCGTTGAACGACTTTCTTCTTATAAAGACAATGGTTAAAGTTACGTTTAGGCGTGTATTATTATGCTGTATTGCTGTTTTTGGGATTTTGATGTCAGGGGTTTAAAATGGCCGCGGGCAGGAATTAAGTAGTTTTTGTTTGATTGGTCATTGCTGATAATGGTTTTATCGTCGGTTTTCTTTGTCTTGCCAGCAGTACATAATATCATACAGCCTTTATTGCATATTGGAGATATTATTAAATTTGGTGGCAACCATTTTGTTTCATTTTACGTGTTGTCGTTGTAAAGCTAACCTATTGGTTGATTTTTTTACTTACTAACATTGAACTTGGCGTTCGAGGTGGACGATCTTGACTTGACCACCTTCTCCTTCTTGGTAAATCCTCCTAAGATGAGGTAGTGCGTAAGCTTGATAAAAAGTTTAAGAATTTCTAATTCGTCCTTACGGGGATAATCTTATTTCGTGCTAGAGAAGTTGGCATAGTTACCAGTTTGGTGTAGTAAATTAACTGACTGTGGATTTGATGGATTTTGTCTGAAGTCATGGTTTCTCTTTAGTAAATGGCCACGTGCGGAAGATTTCGGAACGAAATACGCTGTTTCCTTCCTTAAGGGGTGCCTGTAGGAGAGAGCCTTGCTTCCATTGATCACTTAAAAGCCTTACGTAGCTAGAATATTTATTTGGAGCGAGTAAAGTAGCTACCGGTCAGCCAGTCATGTTGTTTGTTTTAATTTGTGTGTAAGCATAGCTTACCATTGCTAATCTAAATAAGTCTGCGCGTGCCTGAGGAAAATGTAATTCACACTTGACAGTTTAATTGCAACAATTTAAATGAATTCCTTCGCATGTTTAGAGGCACGTACGATAACTTAATGAGTGGCGATATAAATGCCGATTTTAACAATTTTTTGGCAGCTTTGGCTGGAGTTTTGAGATGAGTTTTCCTCTAAAGGCTGTGAGAACTAACTCAAAGAATAGTATACGTTTTTCACAGGAACTCTGTTGTGAATTGGATAATCTGGAAAAGATTAACTGATTAAAAAACAATACCTCTGACACTACTATAAAAATCAAATATTTACAAGCAAAACAACACATTAATAGGAAAATTATTCAGAAAAAAAAAAACATTTTATCACAATCACATTACTTATTCAAAAAATAGAATGAGAACCCCCTGGTCTATATTAAATAAGTTTCGGGGTAAATTGTTATCAGACAAAAAAGATATTGTTGTTTACAATAACAATGACGCATTGATTTCGAATCCCTCCGAGGTTCTTCTGCAATTTCAAACAAATTGAATCGCTAGTATGATGGGAAATTCTCCCAAAATTGTACATTATGTAAAAATTTCATTGGTAATTCATTTTATTATGAATTTGTATCAAGCGGTGAAATTGAGACCATTGTTAAGAATATGCCTAATAAACAATCATATGACTTTGACCATGTGCCTATTAGACTTATTAAACTTGTTATTGGTATAATTTCTCATATACTTGCACAGTTAGTTAATTTGGCATTATGTTCGGGACGCTTTCCCGACAAATTAAAGAAAGCAATAGTCGTCCCAATTTGTTCCCTATTGAGTTCCTTTTCAAAGATTATTGAAAAAAGTTTTATGAAAAGGTTTATTCCTTTATTTCGAAATATAATATACTCACGGATAGGCAACATGGATTTCGTAAAGGGCTCTCAACTGAGACGGGTTGTGCTGATTTGGTTCAGTATTTTAATGAGAAACTTGGCAATCAATAAATTGTTATTTCATTATCGTTTGACTTGACCCGAGCTTTTGACACAGTCGATAAAAAGTTTGTATCTTTGAAACTTGAACAAATGGGATTAAGGGATCACATTAATGCGTTTCTTGTATCATTTCTTTCTGACAGAGAGTTCTCTGTTAGGATAGGCGGATCAATATCCGATAATTTCAATCAGGACGTAGGGACACACCAAGGTAGCATCTTGGGACCCTGGATCTTCCTTCTCTTTGTTAATGATCTCCCAGATCACATAAGTCTCGGCCGTGTATTTGTATATGCGGATGACACCACAATTATAGTTTCTGATAAATGTGAAAGTAGGTTACATAACAAAATATCAACAGTATTTAATGAATTTACTTCCTGGTGTAATTCGAACAAGCTGATGATTAATCATTGTAAGACAATTTGTATGAATGTAAGAAGTTTTAGAAAGAAGGCCTGTGATATTGACATTAACTTTAATGGCAACACGATTGGCTTCTCACCGTGCGTCAGTTTTCTGGGTTTAAACATTGATTGTCACATGTCCTGGAATTCTCATATCGATTTTGTGTCAAAAAAGTTAAACACAAGTGCTTACCTCATAAATAGCCTTAAAAGTTACGTCAACCGAGACACCCTGTTAAATGTATACTATGCATTTGTGTTTTCTGCGCTGTCGTGTAACGTGTTCGTCTGGGGCCAGGCCTCTGACACTTAGAGATTTGTTCATTATCCAAAAGAGAATTCTGCGAACAATGGTTGATTTACCATGCAATACCTCCTGTAGAGATACTTTTAAAAATATTAAAATATTGACCGTGTATTCCATATATTTATACAGACTGCTTATCTATATTCATGACACTAAATTGAGATATCTGTCAAATAGAGATTTTCATAATTATGAGACTCGTGCACAGAATAATTTAACCTTGAGAAAGCATAACTTGGAATCCTTTAAAAAATCTCCTGTATATGCAGGAACAAAAATTTATAATCTTCTATCGCCCAACTTAAAGACTATAAAGAGCAGCATTCTTCAATTTAAAAGAAAGCTGAAAAAAATGTTATATTCTGAAGTATTATTCTACTCGGTAAATCAATTCATAAATTTCTTGGAGAAGGGACCCTAGAAGCCTTTTTGTTGGTCAAACGCTGCTGGTACTGTTAGTGGATTTTTTTTTGTGGGAAATTTTTATAAATAAATGTTGCTTGTATTGATGTATTTACTTAGGTTAGGTTACCATTTATTATTATATTGACGTATTTTTATCTACTATTGTAGTGCTCGAAACCAAATAAATAATTTGAATTTGAATATACATCTGGTAAATATACTATGTAGTAGTGTGGATCGATTAATGCTCATAGTTTTTTTATACTATATTTCCCTATTCCTGCAATTTAATAAATGATATACATTGTCGTTCTGACTGATGAACAATGTGATTATAATAATTTTACGTAATGGTTCTTACTTTCATAACTGATTGGCTAAGATTTATTTATGTACAACTGCAACACGCATATCATGGTAGACGCGCACAAGGTTTAGTAGCAAAAGGTATTATACTCACTCATATTATACTGATAACTCTTAAGAACTAGGGTTTGTGGCGAGAGATATCTTATGCATATTACGTTTATCATTAATTTGTCGAAATTGATTTTGGATATTTCGTAATCATTTGTTATGTTATATTGGTACTTCCGATATGATCCAGTTCTATAATTGTGAGCATATATTAACTTATTATCATTTGTTTCACTTATACTCATCCACATTTTTGGTATATATTTATATCATTATGTTTATTGGGAGAAACACGACAATACTTGAACGTCAAATTTAACGAACACCCAATAAACTTAAACCTGCACGAACGTGCCTTGTTTTGTTTGCTCTGAAATACCTCAACCAAACAAGTGTAGGTGATAGTCGTTTGATTTAGAATCGCTCTTAAGGATTCTCAAGATCGAGGATCTTCTAGTTTGGGTCTGTGGATTTAGTTTTTTCAAACTAGTGACGCCCTGGTCAAAAGTAAATAATTGACCCACTCCCACGCCGACGAACAGCCAGAGCACATGTTGCGCTGTCCGCCTCCTTAAGGGTAGGTAACATCTTATTTATTTTATATTGCTAACTCATTTAAAAGGGTTTTACGCGCAACACCATTTTCGTATTTAGATAGGTTCATTCTACTACAGTATGCTATTTAGCTTAATCTTACAAGAAAAAAAATGTCGATCAGTGATTGTTGCTCTACTTGATGCCAAGGAATTTTTTGGAAAGAAATCTAACTAAAACCACACCTTAACTCGATTAAAAAGCTTTTTTACTTTGCTTATGCAACTTTTCTGATTTTAGGTTATCTCAAACGATTTCCTTACTCCTATATCATGTTCTTTTGTGGAAAAGTGTGTGAGGAATAGGTTAAATTTACTGTTTTAATATTCCATTCTGGCGGCCAATTCGTTTTGAATTATGGAATCGGAACCAGAAACAGGACACGGTCGGGCTTTAAATCAATTTGCCTAGAGACATAAGGTGAATTATACGCCGAATGATTCATAATAGACTTCATTTCATTTGTATCTTCTTTAAGGATATTGGGCACTTTCCACTGCAACATTAACCAGAAATGGCTCCGTTTCATAGACCATTCTTTGAAAATAGACTCTAAATATTATTTAAAAATTGTAGATCTTATATTACGTGATCGAAGCTCAAAAATAAATGTTAATATCCTGTTTTAGCCTACTAACTCCGAAAATGCTAAACAAGAAAATAAATAAAAAAATATCATTTTGTGAATTAAGTAAAAGTTATGTATAACGGAAGTAAATAAAATTAAACTCTTTTGTATGCGTGGAAATTTATCTTTATTTCTAGATATTTTCTCAAATTAACTTCACTAGGGATATAAGGCTTCGAAACTTGATTCTAGTCTTGACTATTATTTTTATTTATTTATTTATTAACAGGCATTGTCCAATTTTACAAAAAAAAAAACAAAGTAATCTTAATTCTAGCGCAGAGTTACATATTTATAACAATAATAAATCAGTTTAAATAATATCAGAAGAGGATATAAATTGTGAGATTTGTAGCAAAATTAGAGACTTCAAAATATAGTATGTAGTTGCTGACCTGAATATAAAAGCATTTAGGCCATAGTTAGTTCTATGAGGAGGTGTCGAGAACGTATTCTTAAAACGTGTTTCCCTGGAGGGCACATATAGCCCTATTCTATCAAGCAGAAGAGGACATTTATATTTATTATGTAATAAGTTATAAAGCACTTTAAGGTCTTTTAGGTTCTTGCCTTTTTCAAGCGCCATTGTATGAATATTCGATTCTAGCTGATGATATGTTAAATGAGGGGTGTTAAGTTTGAAGGCCATGTATTTAAGAAACTTATGTTGAACTTTCTAAATTTTCTGAATGTGAACATTATAGCAAGGATTTCAGACACAGGAGGAGTATTCGGGATGAGTTCTTATTAATGAGCAATATAGTTGTTGAATTGCATTAGGATTTGTGAACTCACTAGTAATGCGCTTTATGGATCCAATGAGCTGAAGAGATTTAGAGTGTTCTGGATGTGAGGGACAAAAGTGAGCCTTGAGTCCATAATCAAACCAAGATCTTTAATTTCGAAAACATTAGTAAGCATATTATTTTCTAATGAATAATGTTGTTCAATTTCCGACCTTGACCTGAAAAAAGTGATTGAGTAACATTTTGAAGCATTCAGCTCCATACCATTTTTTTGCACCACGCAACTAACCTGTCCAAGTCAGACTGAAGATTTAGGCAATCATACAGCAATGATATTTTCATTAACAGTTTTAAATCGTCAGCAAAAAGGAGGAACTGGCTGTGCTCAAAAAGCGACCCCAGGTCGTTGATAAACAAATTATAGAGAAGGGGACCCAAGTGAGACCCTTGGGGAACTCCAGATGGGACCTGTATGCTCTCGGATTGAAAATTATCGAATCTAGCGATCTGGGTGCGCCCAGTCAAGTAGTAGTAGTAGTAGTAGTAAGGGTGGGGGGGCCGAAGCCCGGTAAGTAGGCCTATAAGTCCCTTTTCACCATCCCCGATCCGCCCTCCCCTACCTGGCTACTTCCAACACCCGGCCCGCACTGAAACGGCCCGTCACCTTGATAAAGGTGAGGACGTCCTCCCAGTCCAGATCCTTTAGATCTTCCCGAGCAAGTGTTGGTGCTCCCAGTATCTTCCTCCTTAGGCGACTCCACCTATCACAAATTCCTATATAGTGGTATGAGGACTCCTCCCCTGTCCCGCAGTTCAGGCAGAGTGGGCTGTCCCTCACGCCGATAAGGTGCAGATGTCTGTTTAGGCTTCCATGCCCAGTCAGAATACCTACCAAGTTCCTGATGTCCTCTCGGCTCTTTTTTAGCAGTCGCCTTGCTTTGGATCCGTCAGGATTTGGAATCATTTCCTTGGCTTGTCTGCATCCTTCTTTTCCTCTCCAATTGTGTTTTGTCTTGCTCCAGGCCCAGTTATTTAGTTCCTGAGAGATTTGCCTTTTACTTAAGCCCAAACCAGGTTCTGGACCGACGAGGTGGCTCGTTGAGCCTTGTCTTGCCAATTCATCGGCCCGTCGTTTGGTCGCAATGATGGGTAGATCCCTACTCATTTTGGCGGCAATAGTCGTATGGCCTTTCCCTGTGTAGTCCGTTCGCCATAGGCCACTGTCGATCATCCTTTTGTGAGCCGCCATTGCCTCTCTCTCAATCCAGATCGGGAGGTCCGGCAGCCCCAGGATGATGTTCAGTGCTGCTCCGGGAGTTGTTCTCAATGCTCCGGTAATACCCAAACAAGCCAGCCTTTGCAGTCTGGCCAGTTTCTGGGCATTAGTGGCTCTGGTCACCGCTGGCCACCAGACCACGGATCCGTAGGAAATCCTCGGTCTTATCACAGCAGTGTACAGCCACTGGAGGATGTAAGGTTTTAAACCCCACTTCCTACCTACCGTTCTCCTTAGTTGCCACATAATCGCGGTTGTCTTATTCACCACCTGTTCAACGTGTGCCTTCCACGTCAATTTACTGTCTAAAATCACTCCCAAATATTTGACTTGTTGACTTAGGCTCAGTCTCGTCTGGTAGAGTATGGGATGTATAAAACCTGTTAGATTTCGTTTCCTTGTGAAGAGAATGAGTTCGGTCTTCCCTGGGTTTACTGAGAGACCATTCTCCTCACACCAACCTTGAACTATCCGACACGCCACCTGCATACGCTCGCAGACCGTTCTCACGAACTTGCCCGTGATCATTACTAGCCCGTCGTCAGCATATGCCTGTGCGTAGAATCCCTCAAGATTTAACCTTCTCAGGAGGCTGTCCATCACCAGGCACCACAAATGTGGCGAGAGGCAGCTGCCTTGTGGGCAACCCCCTCTTACCCCGGCCTCGACGCGAACTTCTCCCAGCGTGGCGCTGATCTTTCGGTCTTCCAGTGCCGTTTTTACCCACTTGACCAAATGAACTGGTGTTCTCCTGGCCTGGAGGGCTTGACAGATAGTTTTCGTTTTAGCCTTATCAAAAGCTCCTTCTACGTCAAAGAAGAGCGCTAGCGCCATTTCTTTGTTTTCTATTGCCTTTTCAGCCCTTCTAACTACAGAATGGAGAGCCGTTTCAGTCGACTTCCCCCTTCTGTAGGCGTGCTGATTATCATGTAGCGGAGAATCAGTTAAGATCTCTTCCATGATGAACCTGTCAATCATTTTTTCCATTGTCTTCATTAAAAATGAAGTTAGACTTATAGGCCTAAAGGACTTGGGATGGGAATAGTCTCTCTTCCCTGCCTTGGGGATGAAGACGACATCCGCTGCTCTCCAAGCTTGTGGAACGTACCCTAGTGCTACGCTGGCCTCGAATACTCTCTTTAAGTAAGGGAGTAACGTGTCAAGGCCCGCCTGCAGCATCATGGGTATAATTCCATCCGGCCCTCCTGCCTTATATGGACTGAACTCCCCCACTGCCCAAGTTATGGATTCCTCAGTCACCACACTGCGGGCAAGGTTCCAGTCCATCTCTGGCTCTGGTTCCTCGTCCCAGTTGGTAGTCTGTACCTCTCCGGGGAAGTGGGTTTTTAGAAGAAGCTCTATCGCTTCCTCTCTGTTCGCCGTCCATTGTTCGCCTGTTTTCAGAGAGCCAATCTCTTTTTGTCTTTCCGAGCCCAGCAGCTTAAGCAGACGCGCTGAGTCCGAGAGAGACTCCATCTCTCCACAGAATTTCCTCCAGCTGTCTCTTTTGCTGCGTCGGACCTCGATTTTAAATTTCCTTCTGGCTTCCAGATACACGTCCCAGAGCTCCTGCCGCCCTTCCCTGAAAGCGTGGCGGTGTGATCTTCTCACGTCTTTTTTAAGACGGTCCAGAGTATCACTCCACCAAGGCAGCCTCTTGGCGCTCGCTTTCTTAAGTGGGCACGCTTGTTCATAGGAGTCGACGATTACACTGTTTAGCTTTACCACCTCAATTTCTAGTTCTTGTTTTGATGAAATAGCCTGCCCTAAAGTTCCCATGGACATTACCAGACTTTCCCTAAATTTGTTCCAGTCTGTTGCCCTCGGAATTCTTTTCAGTGGCTTCTCCATCTTATCCGATTTAATTTCGAATCGGATCATTCTATGATCGGACATAGTTATGTCCCTACTTACCCTCCAATTGGCTACCTTTTCCGCAAATGCTCGAGTTACCACTGTAATATCGATAACCTCCTGACGAAGCCGATTCACAAAAGTTGGTTCCGCATTTACGTTAGCTACTTCAAGGTTTTCCGATACGAAATACTCTAATAGAGCCGTACCTCTCGCGTTAGTGTTAGTGCTCCCCCAAACGATATTATGCGCGTTTGCATCACACCCCACGATTAGTGGAAAACCTTTGTCTTTACTGTATTCTATTAACCTTATTAATTCTTCCGTTGGGGGAAGTTGCGCGTTATCATACGGAAGATATAAACTACTAATTAATAACTTATGTTTTGTGCCACTCACCATGTATTCCAGCAGGATCACCGTAATGTCCCTGGAGCTTAGTTGTGGTAACAGAGTTCCCTGCAGCTCCCTGGACATCACGATACATGTCCTCGGCCTCTCTACTCCTTCACACCCGGCCAAGATGGTAAAGCCGGGGGTCCCAAGTCCCCTTATGTTTTCCCTAAAAAAGTAAGGTTCTTGTATTAGTACAATCTCTCCAGATTGTCCAGCCATGATGCTTGCCAATTCAGCACTAGCATCTCGGCTATGCTGGAGATTTATTTGACTTACCCTTAATTGCGCCATGGGGGACACCATGGATAGGGGTAGCCACCTTACTTGGCTATTGCCTGCTTCCTGATGGTTTGGAAGTCTCGGCTGAAGTGCCCCGCCCGGTGGGTGCTCTCCGAATGGTTACCCTGTAAACTCGCACAGCGACCAATTCGAAGAAGACAATCCACCCGGCCAGCTCTAGTCCAGCCACGACCTCCCTGCTCACCAGGAAGTGAAGGCGCCAACTGCTTGGTTGTCCTTCGGTCTTCAGATGCTGCCACTCCGGAACACTCAAGGTGGTGTTCTGGATGGATAGCATCTCGGTGACATACTCTATTTTCGGCTGCTCTAGTGTCTTCAAGGTGAAGACAATCTCCACCGGCCATGGGGCGTCCGCCGATTTCACGGCTGTGAAGGACACTTCTCCCTCGGTCAGTGGCTGACAGGTGTTGAGCAGCCAATCCCTGGATTCCTCATCCTCCGTGGTGACCAAAAACCACCCCGCCTCAGTAAGGCCGGAGTTTCGGGAGTGGAGCTCTGCCTTGGTACGCCTCATTTCGTTAATGAGGTGCATCCTCAAGCGGTCCGCCTCTTCTTTGGTCACCTTCCCACCTTGTCTGTTAGACCTGAAAACAACCTGGTTGGCCCTCGAGGCCGCCGAACTGTAGGAGCCAGAACTGGGCGGGTCGGTTGGCCTTCCACTTGAACGTCCTGACTGGATGCCTTTCCTCAAAAGAGGCGACACTCCCTTCCGGCCGTTCTTATGGGAAGTAGACCCGCCCTGTTTTGGCTTCTTGTGTTGGCGTTCTGGAGGGGTATCTTTAGAGATCTGCCTTTTTCTCGACGTGCTGTCGCCAGGAGTGCTCTTCCCCGGATGTTTTGGGTATTCATCCTGGGTGGAGGAACCCCCGACTGCAGCCGGAGCTGTAGGCAGAACAATGGGCTTCAGCTTCGCTGCCGCTCGCCCAGTCAAGTAACTTCGTTTCTAGGACAGCAACGGACCACCAACTCCCAGACTCCCCAGCTTAGACAAAAGAACAGCATGGAGAACTCGGTATAAATTGAAGGCACCTGAGCACCACTCTCCAAGGCGTCAGAAATGAATTCATCGTAAGCCAGCAAGTTGAGTTTTGTATTCTTTCCAGTTTGGAAGCCAACCTGTCTAACAACAATATATGAATTTAGTAATGAATTCAAATACTTAATTATGATATGCTCGAAGACCTTAGGAATGACACTCAATATGTTAGTTGGTCGATAATTCGTATTGTGCCTTTTTTCCCTGATTTAGGAATAGGCGTTAGGTAACTTAGTTTCCAAAATTCAGGAAAAAGTCCCTCAGGAAGAGATAGGTTAAAAATAGCATGTAAAAAAATGCAATGTTTAAGAAGTTAAAGGAGGTATGCCGTCTGGGTCAGGTCCCTTGTTTATGTCTAAGGAGCTTAAAAGTGAGTATACATCAGATATGGAAACGTTGTACTTGGAGGCATTAGTGTTGCTGTACTCAAAATGTGATCGCTGGTAATCAAGACAGGGTTCACCACTAAACCTGAGAAAAATAATGGACAAACATATTAGCAATTTCTACTCCGGAAGAACTGTGATTTCCGTTGTATTGAATCTCACTGGGGAAGTCGCGACCTTTTCTTTTAGAATTAACATAATTTCAAAATTCCTCAGGATTAGTAGTTAAGTGCTTTTTTTTCAATTATACAATACTTAAGCTCTGGTGAGAACCATCTGGGAAACTTGCCTGAGGAAATTCGTTTAAGGGGAACAAATATTTTGATTAAAGGTTGCTAATTTGAAATCTCTATAATAATCGTCGCATAAAAGAGAGCTACTTGTATTATCGGACATATAGGGCACAGGAATGTCTAATGGAGGATGATAGTTATCCTGGGTAACTATACAATCGTCCGACCTATGAACTTCACAGTTGTCATTTTGAAAAACAGATCAGAGATTGCATTGGTATGATTCGTAACCGTGTTCAGTTGGTATAAATCATGGAAGGCGCACATACCAGACACCACATCCAAGGAATCAACCTCGGCTGGGGTTGCAGGAGGCACTGATCTAGCAACGGAGCGCAAGTTATTATTATCCCATGATGCATGAGGTAGATTAAAATCTCCGAGGATATTTATTGACGCAGGAATAGGTTTGTCTTACTACAATTTTTCAACCGCCATTTTAACTTCTTCTATCAGCACTAACGGGAGAGATGCTACAGCTTCTACGTCTTGAGAAAATGCTTCTAAAATGCCTAAAAGAATCCCTAATCCACGTTGGAAAAGGGGAACACATCAATATCTGTGCAAACAAATGCGCAAGCAGCCTAATATCTCGGCGTCAACCAAAGCGGTGAAAGAGGCCGATGTTTCACGGTTGAATGCTCGTATTGCACTTCTTCAACTGCAACCTTCAACTCTTTATCGGTGGGGAGAACTGAGCGGGAATTGCGCGGACGCGGAATGCATTTGAAAGGATAGAAACATTTCTTTATTTGACATATTTTGTTTACATAACATTGACGGAAAGCGATAACAAACTATATTTCCAGTGATTGTTTTATATAATGGAATCTACAGACAAACTAGGTTCGAACTAAGGAGTAACTGAAATACGATACTTTCAATGAACAATTACTGTTTACCTGGTGTGAAATAAATCTATTCGAGTTTTAATTATGACTCAATCATACTACGAACATACAGAGTGTTATCACAAATTTATACGGTGAAACACGATAAGTCAGTACACTTGTTGAGATGTTTCCCCAAACGCTTTTGTTCAATTAAAGTTTTTTGTTGCCTTGTACTTCACTGTTTAGTATTTAGCACATGATAGGTAGTTTGCAGTTCAACTGGTAGACAGCTGCTGTCGGCCTTTGTCGATCCAGTCTCTCTAACCCAAACTACAACTTAAATAACTAATTTATAGTTGAGCTCGTTTGGCTTTTATATTTTTATTTATACTCCTTTAATTTTTTTTGCAGCTTTAATCTTACTCTCTGCTAATAAGCACAGAAAGAGTGTGGCAACCTATTGGTATTGTGAGAGGTCAGTGATTAGTCTGTAATTTTGAAAATCTTCTTTTTCTGAATATCTAAAAACATTTGGGGTTAAAAAATTGCTTTATTTTAAAAGGGTGATCATAGGGATATAGGGAATTGTGCTTTCTATCCACTTTTGAGCGTTCCTCTAAAAATATATTTTGAAAATATTGTATTAATGCATATTGTAAGACTCCTGGACTGCATTGGTTCAATCAGCATTACGCAACATTGCTTGGCAATAATAAATTAGCTCTCTATCAGAAAAAAGTTCAGTTGCAGTTCCATCCAAATAGATCAAGTGAAACAAAAAAATTACTCACCAACCTAAACGGTCAATCAATTAAGCGAGCAACTTTTTCAAATTATAAGGAATCCACTTTCATTTATATATAATTTAAAACATATACTATATATGTAAACAATAGGCCGGCAATAATTGTTTTAACTTATAATGCTCAAATCAGATTTTAAGTGAACATTTTCTAGTGTATTACTAATCAAGTTTTGAGTAAATTTTTTGATAGGCCACCATTTTCAGGCCCGGTACATTTGCAGCATATGGAGTATTTTTAATGCCTTAGAAAGCATTCGATCTACGTTCGGTCTTAAGTTTGAGTTACTTAAAATATGTACGATGGTTACTCTACAATATATATGCTAGTGCTTTTCAATACAACCATCACAGACAAGAATGCATACATCAGATCCATATTAGAGAGGCCCAAACTTTGTAGATATTTTTTTGTTTTTTTTTAGGAATTAATTTCCAACAAGTTGTCTTCGGTTAATCCACCTCTATTATCCGATGCTAATAAATTGTATATAATCGCTGAATTTATAGATTTCGTTTAGTTTAATTTCAGTCATCTAATTTTATTTCATTTCACCTAAAATCTTGGACCGTTAAAGGGAATGTTCCTTCACGCACTACTTTTCATATAAAGAATACAATTTGTGAAATATGTATCATTTGCTTATATCTACGGAGTAGTAAGTACCAACCAATAAAAGTAAAACGTATCGCACTGAAAATATCAAGAATTTAATATATCCATCCTCTTTGGGAAACCTATTTTTCTGAAAGCCAATTTTGGCGTCTTCCCCGAATAGGATTCCGAACAAACAACCATGCGCCTGATGCGAATATACAAGTTTTCAAAGGAAACGCTTCTAAAACGCCTTTCCAATAATCGTTTTCCAGTTTGTCTACAGAAGCTAAAGATTTAATCTGACCAGTGGCTATGAAATTTGATCTTATTTTCAAAGCTAAACGTTTCCAGCATATTGGTCTTTATGACTACGCGGTTAGCCAAACTAGAAAAGTACAAAGAATTGCTGCAAACACCTTACTTTAAATTACATATGTATAAATATTAGTTAGCCTGAGTCTAGCTATAAAGCAATCTGTGAACTATGATAAATACATAATTACATTTTTAAATCATCTGTCAGCCAAAAACGATTTTTCAGATATACGAGTCCAAAATAGTTTATAGAAGTTATTAGAGTTACAAGGTTTATTATATTTTGACAGAGATTATGCAACAATGTTGATCAACAAAGACACATCTAAACCAAAGTCCCTAAACATAAAGGCAAATATTGCTTGTTACCGAGTGTTGCCTCTGGGTGCGGATAGAGTTAACGCTATTTACCTGCCTACTAGTTAAATATGCACCTGCTGACGCTTATCTCTAGCTCCGATTTGCATGGGCGTTTGTACACTGTTATAGCTTTAACACCAGTTATATATATCAGCTCTTGATTTTACGTTTATATGAAACACGATCATAAAGCTCATAATAGTTTCACTACCTGAATTTCGTGAAGCCACCTCTTGGTTGGCGTGCAGGATATGTAGCTCAAATTAGGATGGATCTACGTCAAGTGCGAAGAAATGATAAAGAAGACACTTTGATGAAGACAGTAAAAATGTCTACTGTTGTTCAAAGGCTCAATAAAATTACATTATGGTTAGCTTTTGTTTAATTCAAGTTAAACTCAGACTTTACACTGCACTTTAACTATTTCATATTCTACTTTGTACTTCTTTTTCTCAGAACTTTAACAAATTTTTCGTACAGTCAAGTTTGGTACTTTAGATCGGTAAGCCGGTAAGCCCCAACTCAAGTACATGTGCACTGTGAAGTTCAGTTTTAGCTAGGGAATTAAGTTGCAGGTTTGAACCCCTTGATCACCACGTACATATGTGCACTATGGTAAGATCAAGCAGAGCGGGAAGGTGAGAAACAAAGTCTGGCTGACTGATAGTTTATTTGAATATTTATATTATAGAATCTGAAATTATTGCAACTTTTAAATTTAAAATTCCCTGTTCACTTGTGTTGTTTACAATTTACCTTGAATGTCTACATAATATTTTCCAAGTTCAAGTTCAAACTTAAGGCTTAAGGCTTAAAAGTTTGTGTGTTTTAGTAGTTCACACATGCTCCTTCCCTGATAACATTGGACCCCAACGTTTACCTGCGTCTTAATAAGAGAAAGAATTACTTCAATTTGAGGATACATATCATATTTTACAATATCTTACTATTGCTTTACATTACATCATCAGCAATAATGTTACATTCTGGATCCTTACTGGCCTTTAGTAACTCCCTTTTCTAGCCTAGACTGCGGTTTACTTCTCAGTATGGTTTCACATGCCCTTAATCTATTTGAGGGGATCCTACATGAAAACCTTCTAGAGAGACTAATATGGACTGTTGTTTGGTAAGTTGATGCAACAAAAAGAAACTTATCTTTACAGATTATATTAATAATATTACGAATTTATCTCTAGATTGCGAATAATTTTTTTCGATGAACCTATTTGTTTATTTACAATAGTTATCTCTACAATATGCAAAAGACGGTCCTATTTTTTACCGCAGAAAAATAATTTTCTTAGTGTTCTTGTCTATATTAATAATATATGTTTATTGACTGTATTTTATCATATATGGGGATTTCAAAGTGAGAGCCCTTCTTCATAGAATGCAACTGGAGTATATCAAATACACTTGTTTACTTTGTGAATGGGACGACGGTGTGCGATATTGTTGTTCTGTTCAGAAGGAGTGGCTACTACATCAGACACTGAGTCCGAGACTGAAAAATTTTGCAAATGAACCACTACTTGTTTCAAAAAAGATATTACTTCAATCATTGTATATCAAGTTGGAACTAATGAAGAATTATGTTAGAGCAATGGGTCGGAACGGAAGAGCTTTCTGAAATCTAAAACAAACAATTCCGATTATTAGTAAAATTAAAGAGGGTCTATTTGTGGGTTCAAAAGTAATAGAAATAACGAAAGATGAAATATATAACAATGCGCGAAATGAAAATCAAGTACAAGTTTGGAGAGTTCTTAAATTAACGGCTGTACATTTTTTTGTAAAAAATGTGAATGCTAGCAATGAAGAAAACTTTGAAAATTGTTAAGAAGGTGCCAAAAAACTTTCGAACTGATATGGGAAAAGAATTTTCCAATGAATATTTCCAAAAGTTAATGGTCGATTTTAACATAAGTTCTTATAACACTTAGTCTAATTTAAAGCCAAGTGTGGTTGAAAGAAAAAAAATCGATGTGGAAAAAATTCAGCAGCTTGCTTATCTTAGATGAAATAGTTTAAAATATAATAACACAAAACATTCTACAAGAGGCAAGAAGCGAACATTTAAAGATTACCTTTTACTCTCGCGACAGTGGATTCAAAGATGCCTTCTGTGTGGATGATTACGTACGGATAAGTGAACTACTTAATGGTTATAAAGGAATGGGATGTAAAATATCTGGCCAGATTCATTTTTGGGACTCATATCTAAATTGCCTCATCTAAAATATAGGATTAATTAGTCTTCTTCTTCTTCTTCTTCTTCTTCGTGTAAAAAGACAAAGTCCTGTCAATTCTGTCATCAGCCTTCCTGTGATCCTGATGTCCAGCTTTCATACCAGCTTTTTGGGGGCCTGCCATCTGGGCGCCTTGTTTCTGGTTTTTGTGTTTTGGCCCACTTTGCAATTCGGGTCTGGACTCATTCGTTCTATGTGGTCTCTCCAACAGCGGCGTCTCTCCTGCACTCCCAGTTCTCTTCCGGTGTTCTCGTTGCGTGTCCTGTCATGCAATGTGATCCCTTTTATTGCTCTTAGTATTTTCATCTCCGCTGTTCTCATTTTCCTTTTGGTAGCAGCCGTTTCAGCCCTTGTCTCGGCGGCATAGGTCATTATGGGCCTGATGCAGGTGTTATAAATTCGTGTCTTGCTCTCTGTGGTCATATGTTTGTTCTTCCAAATTATATCTCGCAAACATCCTGATACTCTTACGGCTTTTCTGATCTGGTTGTCCACCTCATTCACTGTATTTCTGCTGCTGGATACCTGTACTCCCAGATAGTTTAGATTCATCACCTGATGTATAATGCGCTCAACTTACATCGGATCGGATCTTTGGATATTATCATAGATTGTGATTTTTCGATCGAAATTTGCATATTAAGCCTCTGTGCTGTTAGGTTGAATCTGTAGAGAAGGCGCTGCAGGTCATCTTCGCTCTCTGCCGTCTAGACAGCATCGCCTGCGTAACAGAATATTTTCAGGCGGCGGTTGTTCATCCTGAATCCTGCATCGACTTCGTTTACACTTTCAATTATTTGGTCCATTATGATATTATGGTGTTGTGTTGGTGTTAATAAGTGACGAACACAATCAACAATTTTACCAGTTCATTTCTGCCATCGAAAAACGATATCAAGAAATTCTGTCACGGCTAATTTCTGACACGCTTGTTTACCTATAAGTGCCTAGACCTTGGCAGCTGCTTACTCGGGGTGTTCTGCAGGGTTATCGCTCACTTAGTATTACGGAGTAGAAGTGAGTTTCACTTCAAATAATTCAAAGTACTTTTATTGAGCTCACTTGGTATACACAAAAGCATTACCATACGGGTGACGTAATTTTCAGCGATACTATAAAGTTTGTAACTAGATACTTTGTTTTGATTTATGAGGCTTATTTTGTAATAGTGGCAATATTAATAATTGAATGCAATTTTAAGAATTAAAGAAAAGGTAGAAAATCGCCATTCAATATTCAGAAAACAATAGTAAAAGCTCTGGACATTAGTTTCAAAACTGTCTAGGAAATTGTGCATGAAAAAAAGGAAAGTGTATTACCGAAGAATATTGAACAGTGTAAACGAAAAAATCTAGAAACTGAAGATTTGTGAGAAATCGTGAAAATGAGACAAGTTTGGGATATGATTTACGAAGTGTATAGATCAAAAAAAATATAACCCTCCCAGGTTTAAGTTAAAAAGAGATGTGTTTTGAAAATTTTATTTGAATCATTATTAGGTATTCGCTATAAAAAAACCGGTAACCGAAGATTTTTATATGAGCAACCACAGATAGTGAGTAAGCCTGTTCAATTTATATATGTGGACAATCAAAAAAGAATTTAGAAAAGTGGTATTTTTAGATGAAAGAGAGATGTCTTCAAATGGATCATAAAAGGATAGTATAAAAAAGTGATGGCGAGCGAGAAATCGATTCATTATTTTACATACCGATTCTGTAACGGTAATCAATTTTGTTCTTTAAAATCAAAAATTTAGGGTATCGTGATAATATAGATTGGAAGAAATCGGCGAAACATACAGGAAATTAAGTAAGGGTGAGAGGTAGGATCGAGAACAAGTACTAGATAACGAAGTAGTCCTGATGAGAATTATCCCATTCGAAAATGACTCAGAAGACGAAGACTTTTCAGCTTTTTTAAGTGATATTTATTTTATTTCTATTTTATACTTTTTCCATATATAATTATCCGAACAGTCCTTAAGCTAACTCGCTGTGTTTCGCTACAGTTTTCTGGTGAACGGCTGGCGAATTCCCATTTTCTCTTTTATTCTTATAGTATTTTACCAAAATAAATGTTATCATTTTTTAGGTAATTGTTTAAATAAATGCAACTGTTTATGATTGTTATTTAGAGATTCAGTACATTATTATTACATACGTTAGCAAAATTTTATTATATATATTTTTTTCAATCTGTAGATACTTTTTGTAAACATAACATTGTGATTATCTTCACAATTCTACATTAAGTAACATTTTGTAGTGTCCGTGTTTTCTGATATGATTCATATAATTAGTAGCCTTTTAGCACCTGCATTATATGACCGATTCAGCTTATATAATATCTCAAATGAACCTCAAGCAATTTCAACAATATTTTGCGCCTTTGTTTATTTAAACTTACATCGGACACTAAAGGATATTGACGCAAGTCGTGAGGAGTCAAAGTGTGATTAATTTTTTGGTTGGTTTATTGATCAACTGCTTAATCCGCATTCAAATAAAAGGCCCAAATTGTGTTAAATGTTAGTTTAGTATGAAAACATGTAACAGATAGAGGTCAAATAAAATCAATCATTTCACCTTTAATCCTACATCTATTATGCTAGTTCAATAAGCTAAATATAATATTACTTATTCCTTTAGATACATGCATGGTTGTCGTATGACTCTAGCCTTGCATCGAGCTGTTCCAGGGAAAATTGAGAGTTCTGTAGTCGTATACGTACCTTAATTTTCTCGGGCTGTTTCATGGGATCGACCGGGCTTTATTAATATTTTCACTGGCTTAGCACATAATCAATCAATAAAGCGTACTGTATTCTGGCCATCGCTAGGGAGGAAACCTTCAAAGTTAAAGGCATTTATAGCAATGCATGTCAAAACATTCAATAACTCTTACCCTCGGAATAATCAGCTTGTCGATGATAATATACAGCAACGCAGTCTCATGAACGTGAGAAATATTGGTTTCGGAGTTTGTCAGTTATATTCCTGGATTTGTTTCAATATTTAATAGGAAAGTTAAAAATTCAGGCAATGTACATTTCTGATATGATAGCTTTCAGATGAGATGAGACAGGTGACTTTGATAATAATTGTTGGTTGCCTATTGCAGGGCACCTTTGGAATTTTCTCAAGTGTACATGTGTCTCTAGCGATCCTCATGCGATTTCAATGTGTTTGCGGACCAAGCCAACATGAAACAACATAATTTATTAATATGCTACCATTAGTTTGATGTTAAACGACTGTATGATTTTTCGCTTGATGTAAGCAGGCAAGATCATTTAGTCGATGCGAAGTGTCCCCAAAATTTGGCAACACGGCCCCGTTGTTTCGCAGCTGGTTCCAACAGAGACGCGGGCTATTGCCTAAAGGTGCATTTAGGCCTGAATTATCGCGCCGCGTGTTCATACTTTTAGGGTTTTTGATGTCAGGAGTTTTAAATGGTCGCGGGCCGGAATGAAGTAGTTTCTGTTTGATTGGTCATTGTCAATAATGGATTTAGCGTCGGTTTTTCTTTATCCTGTTGGCAATACATATCATCATACAGCCTTAATTACGTCTTATTGCCTATTGAAAATGTTATTAAATTTGGTGGCAATCATCTTGGTGTATTTTACGTGTTGTCAAAGGACAATGTAAAGCTGGCCTGTTGGTCGATTTTTTTCTGGCCCTTAAACATTGAACCTTGGCGTTCGAGGTTGACGATCTTGACCTGACCTCGTTCTCTTTCTTGGTAAACCCTCCGAAGAGGAGATAGTGCGTAAGCATGATAATAAGTTTAAGAATTTCTAATTCGCCCTTACGGGGATAATCTTATTTCGGGCTAGAAAAGTTGGCACAGTTACTAGTTTGGTGTAGTAAATTAAATGACTCTGGATTTGATGGATTTTGTCTGAAGTTAAGATTTCTTTTCGGTAACGAGCCACGTGCGGAAGATTGCGGAACAAAGTACGCCATTTCCTTCCTCAAGGGGTGCCTGTAGGAGAGAGCCTGGCTCCCATTTGTCATCACCACCAAAACCCTCCGTAGCTAGGTAAATAAATATATATATTTTACATTTTGTACATACTCATTTATTTTCTGTAAATGGAGATTTTTCAGGGTGTAAATCATTAAAGTAAAACAGCGGATAGATTGTTTAGTTTTCCTTGGGGTTTTATTATGCCAATTACCTATAGGGTCATATGATATTGGTTCTGTAGCCTTCGCCATTTTGTCAAGGACGTCTAAATTACTATGGAGGTTCTTATTATTTTTTTTAAATACTCTTTGTCTGGAGAGTACTCTAAAAGAGGAAGCTGGGGTTTTTATTTGGAGCGAGTAAAGTAGCTACCGGTCAGTCAGTTCAGTTGGTTGTTTTAATTTAATATCGACTGCAGGCAGCGTTACTGAATGCCCAGGTGGACGCTACTTTAAATTTCCATTGAGAGTTTATGGGTCGCCAGGCGCCTAGTAGCACTCTACGTTCAAAAGGCCGGAGCTGATATCGGCGGAGACCAAGTTAGATAAGTGTTAAGACCGATTGAATGTGCTTCTATATACACAGAACGGTTATGATATTCCACATAATGTTATTTGCGTGTTTTAGTATTTTCAGTTGTATTAGACTGCGTGTTTTATTCTATTCTGCGTTGTATTGATATTAATATTTGTGGAATTGTTTAGGTGCAAGCATAGCTTACCAATGCTAATCTAAATTAGTATACATCCGGTAGGGATACTATTTACTAGAGTGGGTCTATTAATGCTCATAGTTTTTTTATATTATATTTCTCTAATCTCACAGTTTAATATATATCGAGGTAAATGATAAACATTGTCGTTCTGATGAACTATTTGATTATAATAATTGTACGTTATCGTACTTTATAACTGATTCGTTAAGATTTATTTATGTACAATTGCGACACGTATACCATGGTAGAGGCGCACAACGTTTAGTAGCAATGGGCATTATACTGATAACTTAAGTTTATCATTAATTTGTTGAAATTGATTTCAGATCTTTCGTCATAATTTGTTGTTGTATTGTTACTTCCGATATAATCTAGTTCTATATTGGTGATCATATATCAGGTTTCTCTCTTTTACATTTCTATTATATTTATTTCATTTTGTTAGTTGAAAGAAACACGACAGCTTTTGAACGTCAAGCCTAACGAACACCCAATAAACTTAAACCTGCGCGAACGTACCTATGCACTGTGGTAAGATCAAGCAGAGCGGGAAGGTGAAAGACAAAGTCTGTCTGACTGATGGTTTGCTTGAGTATTTGTCTTATAAAATCTGCCAATTATTGCAACTTT
Source organism: Pissodes strobi (assembly GCA_016904865.1). Lineage (NCBI taxonomy): Eukaryota > Metazoa > Arthropoda > Insecta > Coleoptera > Curculionidae > Pissodes > Pissodes strobi. Next base: position 36,512 of record MU183927.1, read on the forward strand.
AAGTTTTATAATTACCTATTCGATTGTGTTGTTTACCATTTGTAACTTTTTATTTCAGTATTTACCACCCTCAAAACATCATAATCACTTCAATTAACTGCAAAAATACTTAAATTGTAAAATAGTTGACAAAAAGTGGTATATATAGGCCATTTTTAATGTTACATAAAGGCTCTCACTACTAAATTAAATGCGAGTTTTCGATCAAAGCAGATTAGATGATCTTAAAGCTTACACTACGAAAGACGAATATATCGAGAACACCCAAAATCAGAGTGCAAGAGCGGAAATTTTCGCTTTGTGATAGGGAACATTTTCTTTACTAAGTAATATAAATGTTTAACCTACTTTTCATATTTCCAGATAACGTATATGCCTCGGTATATGCACACAGGTCATACTTCCCTCATATATCTACTTTATCTGAGGCTGTGGTTAAATCGCCCTAAATTGCTGCACATTATAACTTTATGATACCCTTTAAATGTATTATTATATTAATACCGTCATATTATAGTCCGGACCTTTAGTTTCTTTTACGCATTAAATAATTTTCTTTTCAGCATAAAACTCAAGTGAGTATTAAGTAAAATCCGAAATAATATTCTGAGAGGGTTTTGAGTTTTCCCAATTTAAGTTAGTTTTTTTTATCAATAAAGACTTACAAAAATACATTGTGTTACGCTTTTTCTTGCTACTAATTTTTGTAGGCGCAATTACCTTCACTCCAGAATTATGGAAACTAATAGTCAATTAAATTCCAAGTTCAATTTAACATTTTTCACTAAAGGATGCGTAAGTCTGCACGAACTGTCGTGAAAGCGAACAAATTAAGCCCTAGCTCAAATATCGGGGTGTAGGGGTGGGTATTTATATAATGGCGCCACTGCTTTTTTGACGGATAAAAAAACAGAAAATTCCCAAGTTGTGATTAGACTGCGTAAAGATTTAAGCTTCGCACGACAAAAGAATATAATAAAAATAAGTTAGAAATTAGATCAGATTTGAATGCCAGAAATTTATCAGTATTAACAAGCGAAAAATAAAGGAAATACACAAATATTAATTTAAAATAAATGTCAGTAATGAACAAAAGCAATAAAGGTAAAATCAGTAAATCCAGAACTTTCAATAATTGAGCACAAACAGTATAAATCAAGCATACTTACTTCTTACTACTTCTATTTGGGAACACTGATACTAAGAGTTAATTAAATGAAACAGGTAGATAGCAAACAGAGAATCGGTTTATTACCAAAAAGAAGAAATGGTTGGTTATAATGCGGAAAGAAAAAAACAACTGATTTGTTGAAAAGCCAGTAGGACTTGGCTTCGAGTCAAATATAAAGAAAAATAATAATATTCGTGGTACCTTCGGATATCTAGGCCGCTTACGTCTCAATAACGACTACAACTTTACTTGGTTACTTTACGAAAAGAAACAAATGATTTGCCTAAGCAAATACTGAATATAACTGAGAATTTAATTGCCTAAGTCAATCTGTTATTGACATATAGCTAAAGAAAACTTACTTGCGTGATAATAACGCTATAACAACTATATATAACTTGCGCAATCACCAAACATTTACCTATTATAAGAAATATTCAAGTAACGCAATTAAATAATCACTTACAAGGGTCGCTAGCCTCAAATCATGATTTGTTTACGAGAAGCTACACTACTAACTACTTATATATATATATATATAGGTATCGCTTACAATTCGTTGGTAACGGCTGCGTAATTAAGATATCTAGTATGACTAAGCGTTATTGAAACAATCAATCGATTAAACTGTAAAGAAAAAAAGTTTTAAATTAAGCGCAAGTACTCCAAGTTTAGAGTAGCGTAGCTTACTTTGTCGGAGTTTGTTTCCAAAAGTTAGTGAAATAAAATAAAACAATTTAACGAATAACGCAAAGTCCACTAGGCAGCAATATCAATATAGTAGCACTCTAAATACAGGTATCTAAAATTAATGACCATGGAACTTATAACGTTATTGGATTTAGTTAATTTAAAGTTCAATAAAAGAAAATTAGACTTGTTTTAGCTTAAACAGAATTGACCAGATATATTAAGGTTCATTCCAAAATCTGACTTGTTTTAAGTTTAACACAATTAACCGGATTTTAAGGTTCCAGAAGAACACGAGGCAAACGAAAGGTTTGACCTCCTCGGAGAGTTAAAATTATGTTCATTAGGTAGAAAGGAAAAAAATAATGGCTCGAAAGCTAACTAGCCCGGTATACACTAACCAGCAATATATATAAAAAAACTGATTTCTCACAGTTCGAAGATATCTCTTCCAGAATAAATTGTTCACTCGCGGAACACGAGGAACTGCAGGCAGAAACCAGCTATTGAAGGAATCTACGTGTGGTTGAAGATAGTCCAGTGAAGAAAAACCAGCAGAAAAATTGAGTTTTAGTTAGGCACGAAAAGGAAAAACCTGTGATTAGGACCGGTCCCTGGACCAGTCGGTAGGACCCTGTGAAGTATATTCAAGGTTCCACATATATAACTCATAATTAAGAAAACATTCACACTCAGAGCAAGTACAATAAAATATCAAGAAAAAAAATCAATGGAAAAAGTTAATATTTACATTACACTGGAATCACTCAACAGATGGACGAGGAGACCTCTGTAAAGGAAATTAAATTTGAATTAGAGTCCATCCATATGGCTCCACAAAATGGTCGACACTCAAAAAAAACCAAGTCATCATACCTGACAAAAAGCAGTACTAAATCCCGTTATGGAATGAGTTTCAGGCACCAAACAACCAACTAACTAAAGATAACGTACAGGCAAGGCCTGAACTAAAAAAACCGGGAGGATTGGAAAATCTCACAAAAGGAAAACTAAATTTTACACTTCCAATCGACACCAAACTGATCTAAAAGGCAAACCAACATAGTGTGACTTACACGACATTTCCCGGAAGCAAAGGAACTTCCTCCAAAATCCCCACTATCAAAAATTACGTTTGGCCAATAGAAATATAACCTACCATCACATGTCCCAACAATTTTTTTCTCATTGATTTCGAAAACAAAAAACCGGGATATTGGTACATTGCTTTCCACCATAATTTTTACCCTAACCGGACAAAAGGGCATAGTGGTCTGACCCTATTTCCATTAAAAGCAACTATTACAGTAAACCTCAATGCCCGCGCTGTCGATAAATCACCGAACGGCAACTTAACGTTCTGAAATTGGTATGCGTCAAATATCGCTACCAGAAAACTGCAACAAAGAAAACCAAGCCAATATCGATTTTGAATTCCAGGGATCATTCTCACCATTTCATCTACCGGTCGGTAGAGGTCACCACAAATAGAAATGACTTCGCGCTGATCGATCATTTGACTTCTGCACATTATGTCAAGTAATAATAATGGTTACACCATTTTGTCAAGAAAACCTTAAATTAAATATTAAATCATGAAGATTTAGTCACTGAGCAGGCTGCAATTGACAATTATTTTAAATTTTAATTAGTAATTTAAGAAATAGAGTTTCGGTCTTAAATGCTTGTTATCTAGTCATAAGTTTAATGACCCAAACGAATCACAAAATAATATTCTTCTACTTCTGTACTTGACTTGATTTATTAGACATTTTTACCTTCAGTAAGATTCATTAGGATAGAAGTAATCAATAGGAATATCAGTATTCTTATATCAAGCGCCTTGTGCATTTCTAAGCAGTTTTCTATACACGCTACAAATTTTAAAAGTCAAGTAGTTTTATTTAATATTAACATATTGCAGTTGATGGACACATCTCAGACATATTCACCATAACTGCGGGCGCACCTCAGGGCGCAATATTTTTGCCGACTCTGTTCCTCGTCTATATTAATCCCCTGCTGACCGAAACCAATAATCATATTTACAGTTTTGCAGATGACAGTATCCTTATCTCCCAATTTAGATCAGAAAAACCTTTTCCAGCAACTTAGACATATCACTGCAACACATTACAACATATAATCAAGATATGGAGAAAATTCGAACTTAGGGCGGCAGGAACTTGCTCCAGTTCAATGCAGCAGAAATCCAAGCAGCTACATTTACCAAGATAACCAATACGGCGTGACCTGACATCATTATGGCAGGATCGACCATTCCTTCATCCTCGTAATCGGACTACTGGATGTCTCGATCAACATCAATATGTCCTGGAATGACCACGTTACTAACATCGCAAAATCGGCATCGCAGAAGCTTGGTGCGCTATTTCGCAACAAAAAACTTTATGCATCGCAGCAGCTGCTCTTGCTGTACAAAACAGAAATAGTACTTAGAATATTGCTCAAACATCTGAGGTACCGCATCTAAGCATACCCTAAAGCTGCTGGATTCCATTAAGAGATCTGTGCGTCTCGTCGGCGACCCGGGATCTGGATAGTCTGGAACACCGCAGACAAGGCCGAATGAGTACTTTTTACGAAGAAGCGTAAGCTTCACTTATCAACTTGTTCGATCGGTCTTTGAGATATAAAGTCAACGATGTATCTCGGGGTCATACTGGGCTCTCAATTGACCTGGAAGAAGCAAGTTAGTAGCCGCGTTAAGAAGGCGAATAATGCTCTATAGGCTTGTACAGGAGCTTTTGGAGGCATGTGGGGCCTACTGCCGAAGATCCTCTACTGATTTCATTCGGTAGTAATTCGCCGCAGTACTTAGGAGACCTCGTATGGTGGAACGGACGGTCTTCCTTAATCCGTTGATTAATTATTATAGTGAGTTCTCACTTCCTCTTTCGGCAACATCGAATATCGTTTTTGTCAGCAAACCAACACTATGAAGGGGATTAAATTAGAGTGAATAAATATAAACTGACCATTCAAATTACACACAACAATATTAAATAAGACGTCCTAAATACCAAGTAAATACATTATTCAATAGCAAGCAAGTATTAGAATATTTACCAATAAAGCATATGGGCATTTAATATAAAGTTACTTACTTACAAAAAATAATTGCTACAAGTGGTTCTGAGGATGTTTATTTTTCTGTGTTAAACGATAGGAAACTGACTGGGATGCTGCCCCTCTACCTCTTCCTGGAGTGAGATCTCCATAGAGATTGAAAGGTCCTAGGTCATAT
>MU183927.1:71640-87646 GCA_016904865.1 Pissodes strobi
TGGTTCTGATAAGCGAATTGCCCATAAGTTACGATCAGCCCATTAATAAGTCTAGGATATTTCATTACATAATCCCAAAGTAATTCTGATCAAAATATTATTCAGAATTGAGTAAAATCAATGTTAAACTATCGAACTTCAACTACCTATAATATTTAGAAGATCTGTCGCAATCGGGAGATAATTGCAAAATCTATCAGACGTCTCTGAGAGAAATTCAATTTATATTAAGTTTAAGGCTTGCCCTTGAAAAATTTAAATATAGCCAAATAATATCACTACTTGTTATGTAGTTGCTAGAGTAAAGATAATTAAGGAATAATAGTTTACAAAAATTTACAAATGGAAATTTCCAAGATGAATACCGAGTATGTACACGAGTATTCAATCTCTATTATAAATAGTACTCATTACAGATAATTATTTTGATTGAGCAGATCAAAATCCAAGTTACGAAGCTTAAAGTTAAAGATAGATAATCTCGTTTTGAGATACGGTAAGATAAATTTACAATAAGATAAAAAATGTACAAGATTTGATTGATAAGATCAAAATCCAAGTTACGAGGCTTAAAGTTAAAGATATATAATCTCGTTTTGAGATTACGGTAAGATAACTGTACAATAAGATAAATGTACAAGATTAATCACTGATGAGATAAAGGTAAGATAAATCTATGAGATACGGTAAAGATACTTAAAATTAAATTTTGAAATGTTGGTTTTTCTGTTAAAAAAGATGAAATAATGAGGAATTGTGCAAACATTTCTAAGGTAAAAAGGATCACTTATCTTATTCCAGATGAGAATGCTCAGGGCTCCAAACGCTTCTTCAGCAAAGTGGTTTCATAACCACGGAATCATCCCGACCATTTAATCTCCACTTCCCAATCAACAATTACATTGCTACGCACCAGGCTACGATTGGAATGGAACTGCGTCCTATAATCTACCGATCCTCTCCTATAGTCTCCTCATTTGCCCATATGAATTGAAATTAAGTACTATCACTCGAACCAGTTCAAATTCAGGATCCCATCAAAGTTGAAGTTAAAATTAGAGTAAAGTTAAGTAGGTAGAGTTAAGAGTACATTTCAAAGTAGAATTAAGAGCCCGAAATGAAATAAAACGAACATCAGACGTCTCAAAATGGCGTCCTCGTACTGCTAAAAAAAACTCGCCATCACTCAAATAATTACCTGTTAGTCGGCTCATCCTTCAGTGTCGGCTAATCCATACTAAAATGCCATGGAGTCAAAAATTATTATAATCCAGCCTAGCTGCTATCAACTTCCAGGGGAATTAAAAAAACATTTTGACGCCTCCGTCACCGCATTTACACCTTTTAGGCCTGAAGGTCAAATCGAAAAGGGACTCGTGCTTCAGCAACCATCGGTTTCATTCACCAAGACTCATAAAAACTCATTTCCGCAGGATGACACGAGATCAACCTACAATACCCGAGTCGATACGAGGTCAATTCAAATACCAGCAACTAAGTAAACATGAATTCACTTTCTAGTTAGAACATTTCGCAAAAAACTCGATCAAATCTTCTTCATGAGACATTCAGAATTATGTAACTGTCAAAACAAAGCACCTAGGTATGTCACAAACTAAAGAAAAGCTCTAAAATTAATAGATGCACATTAAATTCAAGATACCGGCAACCATATATACTTGTATACCTACAGTCCAGTAGCGTAGACAAATCAATTACATTAAAAAGAATTCCAATGGTGTGCTAGATTATATTGAAGTTTGCGAATGTAAGAAAATAAATGAATTGTTTTTGGATATCTAACCGCGAATTGTTACAGAAAATTCAAAATTACTGACATTGGAACGAGCATATCCAAATGATTGTTACAAACTAAACAAAAAGCCATTTCGAGATATTAAAGATAGTCCGAGTAAAACTAATCAAAATTTTAAGGAGGTGTTGTCATTAGAAGGTTCTTAAGGCTTCTTCTAAATTTAAGATCGTCTTTATGTTCCATGTTCGTAGTAATACACTTTTCTACTCACAAAAGTTAATGAGCTTCTAGTAAGTGATAAAGAAGATATCGGAAAAGCACCAGTCCGTCGAGTTTCATATTCAGGGTTATAAAATGTGACAAGACTAACCCTATCATGCCCAGCCAAGGCTCTCAATACGCTCCTATACTTAAACACCAGCGCAGAATAAACTCTATCAGACTAAAAGGTTGACAGATCAGCTCTGTTGTCCAATCTAATGTAGATATGCTTCCTTCCGAAAATTCTTAACAGGTTCTCATACCCGCATTTAAGGATAGCATACAGTTCGGCCTGAACACGGTTGCTCAAGTCCTATGGTTAAAAGCACGTTTCATCCTTATGGTTTCTCCATATGCATTTACGCACCCGCGCCAGTACCACTATCAGATTAGAAGCCGTCTATGTACCAGAATATCACAATAAACGAACTACATCCCCCTTCAGTTTTTTATGTGTTTCCTGGGGCTATTTTCCCTTGGGTGACCGAGACCTTTTAGTCTGTATGCAGACCTCAAGGCCTCAGGTTCTAAGAATAGGTGGAGGAGCGGCAAACCAGTTATTTTCTCAAGAGCCATCATAGCACCTGCAATTTCTACGCCTGCCAATTTCTGAATTATTTCTAACTGAGCCCGAGATGTGGCCGTTTGCATGCCGATGCCGTTCCACCATACGATAGCCCCGTAGGTAATAATGGAGTGTACTTACAGCAACCATATAAATCCAATGGGGGAACCTAGTGCATCCAAGAGTTCTTCTACATGACCATAGAACATTATGTACTTTTTTTGATGCGACTGTTTACTTGTTCCTTCCTGGTTGAATGAAAATTAGCTATGACCCAGAGAATCCAGAGATGCTTGGTTGTCCCCAAATCAATCTTCCTTATGTGATGGGTTTACTATTCTCTCCATTGTTCGCCTGCGTGTGGTCCGTTTTCCCTGATTTGGAAGTAAAAACCACCCTTACTACTCTCGTATGGGCCAGGTAGGTTCTAACTATTCTCTATAGAATGAGGACTAGAGATTTGGGGACTTTTTAGAAGAGCGTCCGCCGTCCTGCCCCGGAGACTTAAAAGCGGAAAATGTTGTAATTGTCCATTTCACCCTCTCATAAGTTATACAATTTGTTGACAGTTTGTAGTAATGTATTAACCTTTCCAGGCCGTCATTCGAGACGCTCTGCTCACTGTACCTCATGACTCATCTCGGGAAGTGAGTACTCTTCAGCGGACATCCACTGCACCCGGTCTCACCCCCTGATCTTTCGTTAGGACATTGCTTAGCCTGGATTCTGGAGACATCGTGTTGATATCCCTGCAGAAGACCCTCCACGTATCCGTTTGCGAGTCACGTAGTCCTCTTTTTATTCCCTTTGGGTTAGTTGGTTTTTGGAAAAGTCGCTGTTGGTCAGCGCGCTTTGACTCACCATCACCTGCAAGTCCCTATCCTCCGACGTCACTTGAGCGTAGTCTACGTGCTCTCTACCAGGTCCTTCTGCCCTGAGACGTTTCGAGGCCCTGGTGTCAGGCGGCGTTTTTCTTGGGGTTCTTAGTCTTTTGACTACCCCTTTGACTGCGCGTACAGGCTTTCTGAATTGGGTCATATTTCTCCTCGGGAATATACTTGAGTTCTATGCACCTGAAGAGGAGCCCTATGAATCAATAGCCTTGGCACCACTACTGGGTAATGTACAGCTTACACTAGCGCTTGCTTCTTCGACACCTTTAGTAGAACCCTGGGAGCTTTTTGATAAATCACGGTTGACCGCTAGCGTCAACATAGGAAGTGGTCGCTTCTGCTGCGACTCTATTTTTTTCGTCTTTATCTTCCTTCAGCCGCACCAAGATTGTTACGCTTATTTCTGACTTTGTCAAAGTTTCTCGATGACTCCTCCACATTTGAGGTTTTATACTATTCCTAAGTTTGTGGAAGTGCCGACGTGGGTTTTACACTGGGTCTTGGAAGGTTCCCTGCATAATTCCTTGTTAATCCCAGCTCACCTTTCCTTTTTTTATTTAGTTATGGGGGTCCATTAGCTTTCTTATTTTGGGTGCATAAAATTTTCACGAGTAAGAGGGAAGTTATGGTCACCAGCTGCAGCGCCTCTTAATTAGCTGGAAAGCTTAACATAACGGAGAGCGCCAAGTGCCCCGAGGCTAGTCGCTAAAAACCAGACTCCTCACTAGCCATCCATTTCTTCGACCTTAAGATTGAGGATATTTTGATAGTAGTACTTCACCCACGAGATTGGGGGTGGTTAAGCCAAAACCCTGCTTGCCCTTGATCAATTGCAACTTGCGAAGGTAGTTTCGTTCTAACACATTTGCAGTATGTTCTACCTAGCAGCCCTTAGAAAGGAGTCCTTTAGAAAAAATCTCAACCATATCAGATGAGTCCTATTATTTTAGTGAGAGCGGATCATCCCCCTCCTTTTCTTCTATCTGGGCTTGGGATTTGTATTGACAAAGTTCTGAAATATCAACATATTTTTAGAAAAATAGACAGTTGTTCATGCTTAAGTTACTATTAATAAATCGTACTTGTTAGACTGAACTTTTACATTTGATATCCATTTGAATCATATCATATTGTTAAATTAGGTATCTTTTGTAGGATATTTATACATTTACGAAATCAAAGCTAGCCCACGCACCAATTGTTTCTTCTTCTTAAAAATACCTCGAAATACATTTAATATATTGCTTAATATAAATGAAAGCCTTACATATTGTATCTATTAGTTTAGAACATTTTTGCAAACATCTTCATATTTTATTCCCCCCAACTTCTCAGGGAATACGCATGCCATTACTTGTTGGATATATTTTGAACACACTAAACATGCGTCATATCAACATCAGTTTAAAACCTCATCAATCCAACTTTATTTCCTCAAAAATATTAAAAGCAAAAACAAACGCACTTGACATTTAGAAATCCACAAACTCATCTCTCTCCACCTATCATTCCTTAGAAACAAATCTTCTTAAAGCTGAAAATCCTTCCGCGCTTTCCGGAAGACTTTAAGGAATATTTGGAAATATTTTAGGGCAAAGTTTCTGGCAGTCGAAGTAATCATGTTTAGAAGCTGAAGTTCGGCTTATATTTGGTGCTAAGAGAAAATCGTTAACCAACATTTTAAGATGGATCAATGTTGCTTACGTTGATTATTTTTATTTCTCCACTAAATAGATAAATACATAATTTAGAAGCGTAAAACTATAGAATAGCATGTTGAGACATCTGGTTTAAGTTCCCAATCTGGAATGCTTAACGTATCTTGCGATGTATGTAAACCTATTAAGTAATCACACATAAGGTTCTTACAGAGTTTACTTACATCAAGGTGTCATTTACGCTAGTTAACCCTCTGATCGTTAAAGCCTATTAATAAAGTTGCAAGGCCCATGGACCAACATACTATGAAATGAAAACAACTTCTATAGATGTTATAAGCATACAAGTTGTTTTATCATTTGTACCCATCGGAATAGACAAATCCGAATAGCACCAGACCAAAGTTGATTAAAGAGTCCCACAGTTAAAGTTTAGCCATATCCCAGTTCTCAGGATATATTATCATACATATATTTTTTCACTACTACGAGCTGCTTAAACATAAATATTTAAACTTTTAATATACAGAATGATGCCTAAATCATATTATGTCAGTATCAAAATATAAACAAAGTCATTCCCATCCAATATTAAGGTACTTCCGCTTTTCATGTCTGTGGCTCACACGCAATCGACAAGCGGTGTGTCTGCGAAGATGTTGATCGGCATGGTTCTTGAATAGCTGTAGGTTGTAAGTAGGAGGAAAAAGATGTCCTGGGAGTGAGTTCCTCAGTAATGTAGTGCGCCAGACAAAGGAGTCCTTATAAAGGGAAGTTCTAGGTGTTTCCAGTTGTACGACGAACGGGTGCGCTCTTGCCGTATATCGTGACTGTCTGACAGGTGTTGCTGAGGATGAGCCGGGCCAAATCCTTGGAACATCAGCCGTGAAAATATCTGTATAACAGGGATATCTCGGCCACATGTCTGCGGTGTTCTAGACTATCCAGTCAACTCCGGGTCGCCGACGAGACGCACAGCTCTCTTCTGAATGGAATCTAGCAGGTTTCGGGGGTTATTAGGCGCGGCTCCCCAAATGCGTAAGCAATATTTTAAGCACAGCTTATTTGCGCTTTGTAGAGCAAGAGCAGCTGCTGCGGTGTATACAGTTTTTTTGTTGCGGAAGCGCGCTCCAAGCTTCTGCGAGGCTGATTTTGCGATGTTAGCAATGTGGTCATGCCAGGACATATTGCTGTTGAACAAAACACCCAGTAGTCCGATTGACGATTGATGAAACCGTCGATCCTGCCATAAAGATGTCAGGGCCCACCTTATTGGCTTTCTTTGCAAACGTGGCTGCCTGCGTTTTTGTCTTCCCAGGTTAAAACTTTCTCCAGATCTTGATTAATTGTTGTAATCTGCTCCTGTCTGCGGTGGTAAGTCTCAGCCGCTGGTAAAAGGGTTTTCTGATCTAAATTGGCATCATAATCTGCAAAACTGTAAACAGAATTTTCGGTCTCGGTCAGCAGGTCATTAATATAGATGAGGACGAGAGTTGGTGAAAGTGTTGCACTCTGAGGCACGCCCACGTTAATGGTGAATGTGTCTGAGATGTGTCTATCAACTCCAACGTTAAGCAATCTATCATGCCAGGCTCTGTCGAATGCCTTCAAAATATCCAACGCAACTACTCGGCCAATATATCTCCTGTAGATTTCTCTTTGCGCAAGTTCTTATCTTCTTCTTCTTCCTTTGCCATATCCGTTCCGGACGTTGGCGATCAGCTATTCGAACTTTATTGGCAGCACATCTGAATAGCGCATTGGAGGTAACACCGTACCATTTGCGCAAGTTTGCCAGCCAGGAAATTCTTCTCCTACCTGGACCTCTTTTGCCTTCCACTTTACCCTGAATGATGTTCTGTAAGATGCGATATTTACATTCATTTCTCATAATGTGACCAAGGTACTCCAGCTTTCGTTGTTTAATTATGAGCATAAGTTGCGGTTGGCAGTTCATCCTCTTAAGTACTTCATTATTTGTTATATGTTTCGTCCAAGGTATCTTGAGAATCCTTCGATAAATCCACATCTCGAATGCCTGAATTCGTTTTTCCAGGGCATCCGAAATTGTCCAGCTTTCCACACCATACAATAGCACTGAGTAGACGTAACTATGAACTATACGTTTTTTAAGATCTAAGCTAAGATCTTTGCTTGTTAGGAGTGATCTCATTTTAAAAATGGTGCTTCGGGATCTTTCTATGCGGCATTTAATTTCGACAGAGTGATCCCAAGTCTCTGTTAGCGTGCTTCCTACATAGGTAAATTTTTCAACCCTTTCGATGATTTTTTCCTTGACGAGTAAGTCTCTACGTGGTACGAGGGTTTTACTTATCACCATGTACTTCGTCTTTCTGACATTAAGTTATAGACCATATTCCGCACTGGTCGCATTAACAGAGTTCTTGCAGGCCAGTCATGCTGTCCGCCACCAAGACTGTGTCGACGGCGTAACGATTGTTGTTTATATTTCCCCATTTACCTTTATTCCACTCTGTATTCCATCCAACGCTTTTCTGAATATGATCTCATAGTAAAGGTTGAATAGGAGAGGAGACAACACACATCCCTACCGCACCCCACGATGAATTTCCACAGTTTCGGAGTATTTTCCTTCTATCCGTACATTTGCCCTCTGTCTCCATTAAAGGTTGCTGATGTTTTGCATATCCTTCGCATCAATCCCCATTTCTTTTAGGGCTTCCATCATTTTGTCATGTTGATATCTATCAAATGCTTTGGTGTAATCCACAAAACATGCGTATACATCGCAGTTGACGCCTCTGCATCGTTGGAAAAGTACTTGTACTGCGAAAAGAGCTTCGCGTGTTTCAAGGCCATTACGGAAACCGAATTGGGTGTCAGTGATGTTTGATTCGCACTTTTTGTATATACGAGCATGAACTATCTTAAGGAATACCTTTAATACATGGCTCATAAGACTTATTGTTCTAAAGTTCTTATGGTTATCGCTAATTATTCTGTTGGTCTCGAGGTACTTGATTAGTTGCTGATTGACTACACCTTCCATGGCATTGGAGATTATTGGAAGCAAAGCAATTAGGCGATAGTTTGAGGGCGTGAGATTCTTGCCTTTGTTTTGGAACTGGTTGGTTGCACTCGACCGACTTTCCAAGGAAATGGGTAAATCCCTTTTCAGTAAGACAGGGAAAAAGTCTGGAAATAATGGCTGTTGGTTCGTTGGCGCAGTTCTTTAATACGATGGCAGGTATTCCGTCCGGTCCTGATGCCTTTTGCGTATCTAGATCTTTGAGGATTTTACGAATGGACTGCAGCTTATAGAACAAAAGTTTAATTGTATTTTGCTTTGGTTTGATAGCAACTATTTTTTCATGGATCCAACAATGTTCTATTATCCAGATAACATCATGATTTTTATCGACGATAATTTCTTCAAACTCAGCAATCTTTTTACTTAGAGCTCGCATCGACATGAGGACTTCAAGCTTTTCTGCGCTGTTTTACATTATTCTCCCATTTCGTCATAGGATTGGGCACTAACTGCTGGCTCCCTATTTTTGTAACTTTTTAGCCGTTACAACTAGTACATTGAATTTGATATCAGCTTTTTTGCTCACTATCATGCAATCAGATTTAAAAAATTTATATTTTCACAGTTTTCTACTTTTCTTTCAGTATCATTCATTTACTCTTAAAATGTAATTTTGGTGTCACAGCCCTTCTACTACAGTTTTCCATACCTAGATCTCTTGTGAATTTTCAATTGATATGTTTACACTTGTTTTTCTAATATTTTGTGCCTCATGTATAAAATCGAAGCCTTTTGCTCTGCTATCTGCCATCGGGTGATGGGTTGCGTTGTAGAGGTAGTACCTTTCATCAAGGACGGTCGCACTTAACCATGTAATCGGGAAGTAGTCGTCGATCGCAGAGCAACCAATTCTCACTTATGGCTCCACCTGCAACATCCTGGGCAACTGCGTCAACCTGTAGGCTAAACTAAGTGAGGATAGTCAGATATGACGAATTCCAGCAGCGTCTGACCCAGAGTGGGTCGGTCATCCATCTTAGGAGCTTCTGAGATTAAAGCGCTGAAGGCAACGGGAGACCACACTGCTATAATTTTTTTCCCCAGGATATTGCTATGGCGAGAAATAGATGCGAATAAAGGGTGGGCACATGGAATGTTAGGAGTCTCTATGCAGCCGGAAAGTTTGAGAACCTTATCCAAGAGATTAAACGTATGAGTTTATCGATAACAGGCATAAGTGAACTGCGTTGGTTTGTGTCGGGAACATACCACCATTACGATGACACTCTATACTATTCTTGACGCGATGATGAGGATAAGCATCCTAGAAACGAATTCGGCATCTTTGTGACCTCTGAATTTGTAAAATTTGATAGAAGCGTTGTCCCCATAAATGACAGGACTATACTTTTATAGCTAAACATCTGTCCATTTAACATTAATATCTTACAAGTATATGCGCCCACGGCAGATAAGAAACATGACAATGAAGTAGAAATGTTTTACGAACAACTCGGCAAAACACTAGAGTGTCTAAAGAGTAATGAAATCACCTAAATTATGGGTGATTTTAATGCAAAAATAGGCAAAGGTTGCAGATCTGACTTAGTGGGCGAAGTGAATGAACGTGGTGACAGGTTGTTTAGTTATTGCCAATAACATGACATGGTCATAGCAAACACTTGGCATCGGCTACAAAAACGAGAGATGTTTAATTGAAAGAGTCCTGGGGATAATCCGAAGAGATATCAACATCAATGATAACGTCAATGATATATGGAGACAAATCTGTAACCCAAACTACCCCAACTACGAATGTCAGACCCAAAAAACAACGATGCATCTCTGACGAAAGACTGGAACTTATGGAACAGCGAAGAAAACTCAAACATAATACGGTGGAGTATAGGAATAAACAAAATGAAATTAAAAACAAGATCCGGGCCGCTAAGGAAAAATGGATGACAGGCAGATGCAGAGAAATTGAAGAGCTGGAAAGGAGGCATGACATGTTTAGCATGTATAAAAAGTTAGGAAAGTTGCTGGCCTTTATGTTGGAAAAACTCCTAGAATGCTAGATAATAACACAGGCAGACTAATCATTGACGAACATGAGGTTCTTGAAGCCTGGAGTAGATGCATAGCTGAACTATTTGCTGACAACAGATCAAATCATCCGGACATCACTGATATCGTCGAAGGTCCAGAAATTCTCAAGTCCGAAATACTGTATAGCATACGCTCCGCAAAACCTAAAAAAGCAACCGGACCAGATGATATACCAGTGGAACTTTTGAAAATGATTCATGAAGACAACATCGGGATCCTAGTTAAACTATTCAATACAGTGTACATTACTGGAACAATACCAGAAGATTGGCTGACGTCCATGTTTATAACATTGTCTAAAAAACAACGTGCAAAAATGTAGTGATTACAGGTTGATTTGTCTCATGAGACACACACTAAACTATTCTTTAGCATTATTCATAGAAGAATAAGAAACAAATATGTAAGTAACCTGGATGAAACCCAGTTTCTTGATACCCGGGAAGCAATGTTTGCCTTGAATGTACTTCTTCAAAAATGCCGCGACCAACGAAAAGACATTGTCGTATCTTTTATAGACTACCTATGAAAAAGCATTCGACCAGATACAATATGAAAACTTATAGATATATTGAGGAGTACTGGAGTTGATGACAGAAACATACGCATTATTAAGATTCTATCATCATCATCATCATAAGGCAGCCGTTTGCATCCACTGCTGGATATAGGCCTCCCTTAGTATTTTCCATCTGTCGCGGTCTTGAGCGGCGTGAATCCAGTTGCCGCATACCCGTTTAATATCATCGCTCCACCTCGTGAGTGGTCTTCCGCGATTTCTGCAGGCCTCCTGTCGGGGTCGCCATTCCACAAGGCGTTTTGTCCACCTTTTGTCCACCTGTTGTCAACTATTCTTGCCACATGGCCTGTCCAATTCCATTTCAGACACAGTATTCTGTACACCGCATCTGTGACCTTTGTTCTTCCTCGGACAATGTCATTTAGGACTCTGTCACGAAGAGTCAACCCTAACATAGCTCGTTCCATTGCCCTTTGTGCCACTTGGATTTTGTGTATGGTCTTTTCGGTAAGGGTTACTGCACCATATGTCAGTACAGGCAACATGCACTGATCGAAAACTTTCCTGCTCAGACAGACAGATCGGACTGTTGGATCCAAGAACATCCCTGAGCCTGCCAAACGCCGCCCATGTTAGGCCCACTCTTCTTTAGAGCTCATGAGTTTGATTCCCAGCTTTACTTCATGTCCCAAGTACTTATACGATGATACCTCGCAAATCTGCGTACCATCCACGGTGATAGCATTGCTTAAAACTAAGTTAGTCATTAATTGAGTTTTAGAGTAGTTTATTTTCAGTCCTACTTGGCTGGAGACAGTTTTCAGTGATTGTAACATTTTCTTGGCGTCCTCCACATTGTCGGCTATCAAGACGATATCGTCAGCGAAGCGTAAGTGGTTGAGATATTCACCATCGATATTAACACCCATGTCTGTCCAATCAATGTTCTTAAACGCGTATTCCAGTAGGTTTGTGAAGAGCTTTGGAGAAATAGTATCGCCTTGTCGCACTCCTTTTTGGATTTTGAATTTATTGGTATTCTGATGTAGTTTCACCGATCCTGTGGCATTATGATATATGTATTTTAGCAGCGTGGTGTGTATGGAATCAATTCTGCAGTCGGTCAGTGACTCGAGAAGTTTGTGCTGATTGACAGAATCATATAGTTTGACAGGTTAGCAGTATCTCCCTTCTTATGTAGCAAAGCTATTGTAGCATTATTCCATGCTGAAGGGATAACTCCCTCTGTCAGGCACTTATTAAACAGAACATTAAGAGCTCTGATGACTAGCGCGCCTTCTTCCTTTATAGCCTCTATTACGATATTGTCGTCTCCAGGGGATTTGTTATTTTTCATGTCCGACAAGGCTGCCCTTAATTCATCCTCCGTAATTTCCGGAATCTCCTCTGATCCCTGGTTTATGGTCTTGGGAATTTGTGGTCTTTCTTCGAGGTCATCATCGCACCGGTAAAGTTGTCCATAGAATTCCTCAGTGATTTGCAGAAGTTGGTCTCTGTTTGTAGTTTCAACTGCATTGTGATCTCTTAATTTATAAATGCTCGCACTTCCTATTCTTAGCTGTTGTCTCATTACTTTAAGCCTTTTATTTTCTTCTATCACCTGTTTTATAAGGTTTGTATTATACTGCCTTATATCTTTTTTTACTGATTTTGATATTTGTTTGCTGATGTCTCTGTACTTCGTGGTTCTGTCTGTCATTTCTCTACGTTTCTTCATGAGATCCTTGGTAGCGCTGCTCAACTTATCCGCCTTGGTATTCTGCCTTACCTGACATTCACGCATTGATTCTTGAAGTATGTGTATCACTTTTTCATTGAGGCTTTCTATCGTTAGGCATTCTAGGTTTGTCAAGTTTTCCTCTATAATTCTCGCGTAGGTTTCGGTTTTCTGCAGTGGTGCCCATTTCCTTGTGTTTTCTTTATTTCTGACTAGTTTTGTTCTTTCCTGGTCAATGTCTATCATTACCTTGGCTCTTAATATTCAGTGATCACTTCCAACCGAGACTCTATTTAATGCCTCTACATCGTGTACTACTCTCATTTTATCTGCTATGATATAGTCTATTTCATTTCTAGTTCGACCATCGTCAGGTCCACTTTTTATTTGAGTTCTTTTTAAAATATGTGTTCATTGCATATAAACCATTTTGAAGAAGAAACTCGAGTAGTTTACTACCCCTTTCATTTCTTTGGCCATACCCAAAATTTCCGATAGGAGTTTCTGCTGGATCTTCTCTGCAGCCAAGTTTTGCATTTAAATCTC
Organism: Pissodes strobi; assembly: GCA_016904865.1. NCBI lineage: Eukaryota > Metazoa > Arthropoda > Insecta > Coleoptera > Curculionidae > Pissodes > Pissodes strobi. Next base: position 84,700 of record MU183927.1, read on the forward strand.
CAATCAAGAGTGTAAACTGGGTTTTGCTGTAGTTTAGGGCCTTTGTAACGTCTTCGTAAAAGCTTTCCACCTCTTCGTCAGGATATTCTGTGGTTGGAGCATATACTTGGACTATTTTTATTTTATATCTTTTGTTTATCTGAAGAACCAAAAGCGCTATACGTGCATTGTTGCTGCCTATATCGACGATGTTATCAACTAAACTTTTGTGTACCAGAAAACCTACGCCCCGCATGGAATTCTCAGCTTCGCCTTTGTGATAGAACATATTTCCCGATTTCAGGTTCATGTGGTGTTCACCTTTCCTCCTTACTTTACTTAGACCAATGATGTCTCATTTTATGTGTATGAGTTCTTCTTCCAGCTCAACTACTTTTTCATCCGATGATAATATTCGTGTATTATAGGTGGCAACATGCAATTGTCATCCTCGATGGTAGTCCGATCTAACCTGGGAATTCTTAGCACCCTCTGTCCGTTGCCTTCCTCGGTTGCTACCGTAACCGATGGTCTTCGGACTGCCAGGAACTGAGGGCCACTGCCTAGATGTGTTCATCATACAAAGGGGTAAATGGCATTAAAATGCCACGCTTGCCAGGCGTGTTGGCGAGTTATAGCTCAGCCGCCCATTCTGGGTCAGACGCTGTCTGTGGCCGCCCATTCTGGGTCAGACGCCACACCTGCTTGTACTATCCTTAAAAGCTGGACTGCCACTTTCGCCGGATCTGCCGTACTGAAGTCCTTCTTCTCCGCCTTCACCGCCGTTGTGGTCTTTATCCGTAACCCTGGACAAGGGGCCCTTAGAGGGTGCTATCAGCCGGAGCCAGCTGAACCCCGGTTTGTTAGCGAGGTGTTACTCCTCGATCCCTCCACACTTCCCCACCTCTTGCGTGGTGGGGCCCCAGGCTTGGGACTGGCATAGCGGTGTAAGATTCTATACTGGCGGCAAAAAGCAGTGGTTGGAGTTAATGGAAAACTAACCGACGAATGCCAGATTCAGCGAGGCGTGAGGACAGACAGTGTACTGTCTCCACTGTTGTTCAACCTATATTCTGATAAAATATTTAAACAGGCGTTGACATGGCCAGAAATTTAGAGTTAAGATTAACGGCGAACTGATAAAATACCATTCGCTATGCAGATGACACCGAAATCCTATGTGATGATCTCCAGTGCCTCCAACGTCTTTTAGACTTAGACAATATGATGGGACAAGAAATGGGTCTAAATATAAATGTTACTAAAACTAAATTTATGGTGTTCAGCCGTCAGCCATATAATGATGCTGCACTGCAAATAAATGGTCAAAACATTGAAAGGGTTTCTTAATTCAAATGTCTTTGTTGCTATATTACAGAACATATTGTCAAAGAGGATTTTGGGCGCTTCCCTTTATGTGTCGTTGAGTATATTTGTTGCGGCGATCCTCTTTGCTCTTTCAGGCGGCGTAACTCAGAAGGTGATGTATGGAATAACGACTCGCTAACTTTGAAACAAATGTACGTATATTGGTTTCCAGGTATAGTATAAATTGACGTATGCCCTTATATTGATAATCACGTTCAATTATAATTTACAAGAATAACGTAAAACGCATGACCATTCGTTGAGGACTGACCGGAGTCGACCTATTTGGTTCCCCTGAAAGAACTTGAGGTTCCCTTGAAAGTATTTTTAGTTTATGGTAATATGTTAAGAGAGTTAATTCGTTTCGTTTATATCGGTATGCTTAATTTAGTTTCACTTTAATTTAGGTTCACTTTGTACTTTTCACTGACGTAACTTTAGGGAGGTTTGAACCTGTTACCAGATAGCGATTGCCCTTAAGGTACTACTAACAGGATGACCAGGTTTGGAGGGTTTGAACTTGTTACAAGAAAGCGTTTGCCCTTGAGGTACTACTAACCAGATGACCAAGTTGTCGTTTACTCGATTTGCACGTTTTTTTATTCTAAAATTTGTTGAAAGTTTACTGATTGCTTTTAAAACATGTTTAGATAATAAGTATAATATTTTATCATTCAAGATCAAGTATCAAGTTCAAACTTTAGACTGAGTGTTCTTTTTTCGTGAACACAATTTCTAGATTACATATGCCCCCCTCTTTCTTGCATTGGTCCCCAATGCAAAACATCTTTTACGGTTAAAAAATTCAAAAAGAAAAGAATCTCCCTAATGAATAAAGATTTGTTAGCAACTGTCACAAAAACTCTGTTATCGTAGAGACGATCAAAAACTCATAGTTGATGAGGTTGTTTAAAAGAGGGTAACCTTCTTAAATATTGACGAGTGGTCCTCAATATTCGAATAGTCATATCGTTCCGTACATACTTAAATTTAACTTATATTTGAGCACTTTAAACTCTCTGACCTATAGCTTAGTTCGATCGTGGATTCCAGCCAATGGTTATCCATGGATGAAGGTCCCTACTCAATTCAAGATCCTTCTCGTTGATCCCCATTTGGCTGTTATTTGTATCAGGACTCCATCTGACTGCGTTGTAGGCTGACATGGAATAGTGCTCCATGTACATGTGACAAATATAAACAAAATATGAGTACTAAATATTGACATTTTCTTCTTAACCTAATGTTTTATTAATATAAGTATGAGTATATGTTTCCTTAAAAAAATTCTCTGCAAATATTTGTCATTTTATTTTTTATCACCCGGTAATTTTGAATGAAAATTATAATTCGTATTTGAAACATACAGCACATTTATACTAAATAATTATATGGTTGTTTTCTAGGTGCGTTAAACATATGCAAGTATTATGTTATACTTAAGTGGCCCACTGTGTGCGTAAAACCGAAATGGAACATTGTTGTAAATATTATGAAAAAACATATTGGTGCTAAAACAATTGAGGAAAATATTTCTGATGATTAATTCTAATATAATAATAATAATAATAATAATAATAATAATAATAATAATAATAAT
>MU183927.1:87656-106620 GCA_016904865.1 Pissodes strobi
ATAATAATAATAATAATAATAATAATAATAATAATAATAATAATAATGATAATAATAATAACGTCCCTTATTCATTTATTCCAATCTGATAAACTATAATTTATATTATCCATAATGGATATTGTAGTCATAATAATACAACTTATGCTAAAATATCTATACAATTGCGTTTTGATATTTTAATCATTTTATTTTGTCGTCAGTATTTCCTACGTCGAGTCTTGGATTCTCCCTAATATTTACTTTTTGTAATGTGTGACATCATGCTTTGTCCTTGTGAATAGCAGTTGGAATTTCCCAGCTGTTTTGGTATGTGTGTGGCCTTGACCTTGTCCTTTGACTTGTTGCTATTGAAATTTAATAACATTAATTAGTACGGCCTGGTTGAAAATAATTGTCGACTGTGATTATATAACATCGAAAATGTAAACATTGCCGAGATTGTTTAGAACAATATTAATAACAGTGGATATTTAATACATGTATGGGTTATTTACACCTTTTGACTATCGTCAATTATCTTGCCTTAAGTCATGATTTGAATTGGATATTAGTATTTATAATTATTATTATCCCTCCCAGAGTATGCGCATTTTCTAAGAAGGATAATGATGATTTTCGGTGTAAGTTACAATATTTTCGCTTAGTAGTTATAACATGATAGATACACTTCTAATACTTCTGTTTTACTTTTCATTAATATTAGGTGCCCCTTGCGAAATTGATGCCCGTGACTGCCGGGTTGTGTGGATTTAGGATTCTATGTGCTGTACGAATTTGTTGAAAGTTTACTGATTGTTTTTTAAACATGTTTAGATGATAAGTATAATATTTTATCATTCAAGATCAAGTATCAAGTTCAAACTTTAGACCGACTGTTCTTTTTTCGTGAATACAATTTCTAGTTTACAATATTGACCCAGATAAAGAAGTCAAATGCAGAATTGAGTCAGTTCGCCCAACCGTTCAGAAATGAGATCGCTCTTCTGCAATAATAATTTAAATTTAATACTCCACCAGAGAATGATCAAGTGTTACATATGGTCAATACTGTTGTACGGAGCGGAGATTTGGACCTTAAAAGCAGCAACCATTAATCGTCTTCAAGCATTTGAAATGTGGCTACATAGACGGATGCTCTGAATCCCGTGGGTGGCCATGCAGACAAATGAAGCGGTTTTAAATAAAGCAAGCACCGTCCGCGAGCTACTAATAACAGTTAAATGCCGAAAGCTGTCCTATTTAGGTCACATACTCAGGGGTGATCACTACCGTATCCTTCAACTTATAATGAAGTCGGTAGAAGAGAGGCCTGGTGGTTGAGGAATCTTCGAGAGTGGACCGGAATTCATAGCGCAGAACAACTCTTTAGACTCGCCGAAGACAGAGCGCAACTCACCAATGCGATGGAAAGAATTACTACACATTTACTCTTCACTAAATTTGCATTTAATTACACAACTGATATAATTTGTCGGTTGTATCTCAGTTACCCTATGAGCCAGTTTTTTCACTGGTTTCATCCTATTAGCCGGCGGCGGCGTCAACTATGGTTTATATATGCTTATTAATTACAGCAATAAGAATAGAACAGCAAGTAACATACGATATTGTGGTGAAAGAAACAGGGCTAGGACAGGGATGTGTCTTAATGCTGTTAATTTTTTATCTTGGACTCCGATTCTTTGTTTTCTACCAACATGTACTCGAAAAAAACATTCAGGGAAGGATTGCATGCGCTTAATGTAAGACTAGTAACAATGATCAATAACACACACCAGTGATGAACTCACATGGTTAGAGTTCTCTGGCTGATTAGAATCATTCATCGCCCAAAAGAGTATGACTTCTTGCATCTGATTATGCAAAGAATAGTCAAGATCAAGAGAGGTTCAAGAAGACGTCGAATATCTTCGTCCAATAATTTCAGGCAATGGTTTAGATTACATTAATACAGCTCTAGCGAACAAGATCGCTCTAGAAGACGAAGAAGTGCATATGAAAGATGAGACATTTATTTAATGAACTAAATAATTTTATATTATTTGCAGTTTGACTGAAATCTTTTTCGTAGATAAAATTAATATACCAAATATCAGTTAAAGAACAAGAATCAATTCGATTTCTCAAACTTTTTCAATTAAATTTTTCTCGAGTTGCCTGAGTGTAATACCGACAAATAAAATTATCTAAAATATTTTAATTAAGAAAGTTCGATTGTTGAAGATTAATTTAAAATTCTGGATTACAGTTTTCCACTGCGTTTAATCTGCCAAAACAAATTTTAGATCGAAATTAATGTAGTAAGAATTTTAAGTAGCAATTAGCTTTGACTCATTTTTAAAAATCTCAAACGAACTGTTCTTCACTATGCAATCAAAGTGAAATTTAATACTAAAAGTATATGAAATGAATTTATTTATAGTGTTTTGACATATTTTTGGGCTGTAAGGAGGAGAGATGCACAATATATAGTCTCTCATTCGCATTATAAGATCCTTTACACAAATAGTGCACTATATAAAAATCGGCCTTTCCCATTGGTCGATCCGCATGGCCCTCCGCTCGCTTCGCTCACTACGGGGGTTCAAGAAAAGGAAACTAACCAGGTGCTAACCCAATCTAACCCAAGACATACCCAATATCAAGAAAAAAAGCTGTTTAGAAACATAATCTTTTAAAAAAATTTAAAAAGCCACAGGGTTCGAACCCGCGTTTTTCAGGTGAGACCCAACGATCTAAACCTCTACACCACCGGAGCTCTTGACAGAAATCGATTGCATCACGCAGACATATCGTAATACGAGATGTATCGACCAATAGGAGAGGTCGATTTTAACATAGTGCACTATTTGTGTAAAGGATCTTTAAATGCCTCTCATTCACAAATGCCAACCTCACTTTCACGAGCTACAACTCTAGTTGTACGGTGCACCCTGTTACTAACTGACGAGGATATGGCGACCGAATGACTACCGGAATAAGTAGTCTCCCACCTATCGGTCAATGGGTGGAGGAACCAATAGGTGGAAGGGCACCTCATTGCCCTGGGGTTGAGAAATTGACCTCAAAGGCGGAAGAACCCCTACAAGGGTCAACGACATTGGGATGTAGAAGGTAAGGAGAAACCACTACATTAAAGATCCATTGGATATCACAAGAATATCGACATGGCTATGTTCAGATCAAATCAGTCCGGAGTTTCAAGCTCCCCAATCGGATCTCTGGGGGGAGCAGGTTTGAACAGTAGAATGAGAAATGAAACGAGTAAAAAACGATATATACAATATATTACTCCGGAACAACAGATGGAAGATATGAGCATGGTGTAGGAATAATCATACAAAAGAATGTGGCTAAGCACGTTGTTAACTTCATACCTGTGAATGAAAGGATTATGCTTCTTCAAGTAAGTACTTCGCCAGTGAACACTAACATAATTCAAGTTTATGCACACACCACAAACTACGATGATAAAGAAGTGCAGGCATTTTTCGCCCAGATCCACGACCTGATAAGAAAGTTGCCGAAACATGAACTCCTAATAATAATGGGAGACTTTAACGCCAAAGTAGGTAGAGGAAGGACAGGCGGACACATTGGGCCCAATGGACTAGGAGATAGGAACGATAGGGGAGAAACTCTCAGTATATTTGGAGGCGAACACAACCTAGTAATATTAAATACTTTCTACAGACAACCACCGAGACGTTTGTATACGTGGAAGTCACCCAGAGATAATGAGATAGACTTCATCATAAAAAACCACATCGATTATATTCTGGTAAATCATAGATACAGAAACAGTTTTACAAGTGAAACATTTCCCGGCGCCGAAATATAATCCGATTACAATCCAATGCTAGGGGATTATAGAGCAAAGTTGAAGAGAATACAAACCCGATGCCCTGTAAATTACAATATCAAAAAACTCAAAGATAATTTGTACCATACGAAATCAAGGAACACAAATTCTTAATGAGAAGTGCACACAGATAAGGGAAGAGTGTGACAGCACGGATCAGCCAATTCAGGCCTTAAACAAAACCGTGTAAAGTGTCAAGAAGAAACTGCTTGAGAGTGATAATGACAACAAAAAATCGTGGATGACAGAAGAAATTATGCAACTTATGGAAGCAATGAGAAAACATAAGAATGATGCCACAGAGTACCAAAAACTAAATGGAATAGTACAAAGAAAGATCAGAGAAGTGAAACAGAAGGAGATGGAGGAAAAAAGTCAGGAAATCGAAGAACTACAAGGTAAATATGATGAGTTTAACGTACACAAAAAAATGAAAGAAATAACTGGAATATATAAGAAAAAACCCGTAGGCAAGCTAACCCATGAAAACGGAGAAATGATTGTTGACCGAAAAGACATAAAAAAAACATGGAAGAAACATATAGAGAATTTATTTCACGATAGAAGGAGAGACTCACCAATCTCTCAGGTAGAAACTGGCCCCAAAATACTAACTGATGAAACTGCGGCCGCTCTACGTCCTTGAATGAAGGAAATGCTCCAGGGCCAGATGGGATACAATCAGAATTTCCTTAAACTCCTTAAAGACAAATCTATACAAATGTTGACTGACATTTTCAACGATATTTACAATATGGGAAATATCCCAAAAGAATGGCTTGGCTTCGAATTCATAATGTTACCGAAGAAACGGTGAGCCAAAATATGTGGGGAATATAGATTAATCAGCTTGATGAGCCACTTGTTGAAGCTGTTTCTTAAGATAATTCACCGAAGAATCTACAGAATATGTGAGGAGAAAGTAGCTGATACACAGTTTGGCTTCATGAAGGGAGTTGGTACAAGGGATGCTTCGTTTAGTCTGCAAGTCCGGTTTCAGCGATGCCGCGACGTGAGTTGTGACGTTTTCGCTTGCTTTATTGATTACGAGAAAGCGTTCGATAAGGTACAGCACGAAAAGATGATGCAAGTGCTGAGAAACACTGGGTTGGATGACAAGGATATTAGAATCATAAGGAACTTATACTGGAATCAAACAACCACCATAAAGCTCAATATAGAGGAACAGGTTAATGTCATTGCTGTACAACGTGGAGTTGAGTTGAGTTGTAACACCCTTCAAAGAAGGGTGCGGTTGGCACTGCTACGAGGCAATTTGCCAGAACAGCCCTTCGTCCGGCGCTTAGGCAGAGACAGAGCTACCCTTCTGCTCACGGTACACGTTATTCCGGTTTGAAGGGCCTTATATTTGGGGGCGACCACGACGTTGTCGGGCTCTGGACCCTGTCACGACCACCGACTTTTACACACGTCACAGAGAAATCCCACATTGGGTATTTCTTCTGGCTAAAGACACACACATATAGGCTGAAAGGCACAGACGACGCTGGCTAGGACTCCCCGTTCGCCACGTGTCGCCCAACGGCCTGTGCCATTGACGAAAAAGAGCCGACCTCGAACGCGTCCTTACTCTACCGAAGACGAAACGGAAGTCCAACGTGGAGTTAGACAGGGCTCTATTCTCTCTCCTCTGATCTTCAACTTATACTCCGAGGAAATGTTTACCGCATACTTGGAAAAGACCGACCATGGAGTCATGCTGAACGGAAAACGTATCAATAATATTCGATACGCAGACGTCACTGTAGTATTTGTTGACAGCCTGATTGGCTTGTGAGAGTTGATGAACAGGATAAACGACGCCAGTGAACAATACGGTCTAAAAATGAGCATAAGTATCACCAAGTTCATGATAATAAGTAAGCAGGACATCCGAAACTGTCAACTGTTTATCAGAGAGAGTCGAGTAGAAAGAGTGTCCAAATTCACTTATTGGGAATGATAATTAATGAGTAATGGGGTAAATGCAGAATAGAAAAAGCAAGACAAACCTTTATCAAAATTTTTTAGAGACACAATTTGGACCTAAAAATCAAAGTCAAAATCCTTCGATGTTACGTTTTCTCGACACTCTTCTACGGAGTAGAGTCATGGACATTGACAGAGGCAACCCAAAAAAGACTTGAAGCATTTGAAATGTGGGTATACAGGAGATTTCTGAGGAGCTCGTGGGTGGACAGGGTGTCTAATGAATCAGTATTGGAAAGAATGAACAAAGGAAATGATAAACACTATAAAAAGAAGAAAACTTGAATATCTGGGCCATATAATGCTAAACGAAAACAAATACCAGCTCCTTAAAGAAATTCTCCAGGGAAAGGTCTATGGCAAGAGAAATTAAGAACATGGTTTTCCAAAACAACCACTGAATTATTCAGCACAGCCGTAAACAAGGTCATTATAGCCAGGGTGATCGCCAATATTCGGAACGAATAGGCACTTGAAAAAGAAGAAAAAGACTTACTCTTGCAATGCCCAGACGTTTTGACATAGATCATATCTAGGCAGAATCAAATGCTTTTCGGAAAATGTATTTACTTGCTGTTTACCAGCGTTAAACGTGCAATGTAAGTATTTAAATTGTCGTTAATAAGTTGACTTTAAACTATCCTTAAATATATATTGTGGGCTTAATTAAATTGAACAATAGTTGTTCGTGATCACATACACCTATATACAGTATAAGCTCACCGGTGTAAACCTAACCTGCCGTGCGGCAAAATCATTTCATTGCATCATCCAGTGACGTGAATGCTTTTGAGTCTATCCCATGCTATATTTCGCAAGTTTGCAGTAGGAACAATACGTAGTACAGTACCGAGTACGTTTATCTGTTTTCACTTCATTAATTATCTCAAAATTTTAAAAAATGTGCACTTATCTTTTTAAAAAAAAAATAAATTATTTATTTAAAACTGAAATAGCATTTAACAGATGAAAAAAACAAATTATTCTAACAATAAACTTCTTAAGTATTACACATAAGAATGTCTAAGTTTTAAATATTGCCCAGCTGAATCTATTTTGTTTTGATATAATTTTTTAATGAATTTATTACTTCTTCAATGTTCCAAAGATTTTAATTAATATGGCATAGTAAAAAAGCGTTCAATTAAGAATTTTACGTTACAATAAAATATACTTTTATTATTTATTTTTAAGAAGGTATTTCAAATACGCCCTTTAATCACATGTTTAATAATATCTTAATATTATGTAACATAGTATAGGAATTTTTATTTGATGTTAAAGCACAATAGTCTAAAACTTTGTAACGGTCAGAAAACGATAATATACATGATTACTAATTTAAGCTAAATTTGATTTTACTATTAAAAATTTTATATACCATTTTTTTAATTAAATTATTTATCATTCACCATTCTGTCAGGAATAGAACAAATTCTTGGTCGTGTTTTTTTGTAATATTGATTAAATTTCAAAATAAGGTGCATACTATAAAAATATCGTCAAATATTGGTCGCAAGACGTAGTATGTAATTATTTCTCCAATTAATTAATGCTAAAATTTAATACGTTGAAGGGATTTTTATCATCTGTGAAACTGAAAACATCCTTTCATTTCATTGTCCTCCGGGAAGAGTCAGGGAGGTCACACATGTGGATTTCAGGAGCTTGAACTTCAATTTTATTTGGAGAACATGCATGCCAACAATGTTAACCTAAGACTTTTATAACGGTTTCATAATTGCTTAATTTTATAAAATACACACCTCGTATGAGTATAGTAAATTCTTATTTTAATACATTTGGTGTCTATTTATAATGGACTTTATTTATCAAATTTCTAGATAGTGTTCCTTTTTTCATATAAGCTTTTATTTTTTTTTATTTTTTTTATGACAGTGGCACACACACTAAAGGGATGCTATGGCGCTCGACGAGCGGTGTGTGTGCGAAAATGTTGATTGACACGGTTCTTGAATAGTTGTAGGTTGTAATTAGTCGGAAACAGATGTCCTGGGAGTGAGTTCCACAGTGATGCAGTGCGCCAGACAAAGGAGTTCTTGTAAAGCGATGTTCTAGGTGTTTCCAGTTGTACGACGAACTGGTGTGCTCTTGCGGTCTGTCGTGACTCTCTGACAGGAGTTGCCAGGGGCGGGATGAGGCTGGGAATATCCGCCGTGAAAGTATCTGTAAAACAGGGACATCTCAGCCACATGTCTGCGGTGTTCCAGACTATCCAGATTCTGGGTCAACTCCGGGACGCCGACGAGACGCACAGCTCTCTTCTGAATGGAATCCAGCAGCTTTAGGGTGTGCTTTGGTGCGGCACCCCAGATATGTGAGCAATATTCTAAGCACGGCCTTATATGGGCTTTGTAGAGCAAGAGCAACTGCTGCGGTGTATACAGTTTTTTGTTGCGACATAGCGCACCAAGCTTCTGGGAGGCTGATTTTGCGATGTTAGCAACATGGTCATGCCAGGACATATTGCAGTTGACCGAGACACCCAGAAGTCCGATTGACGAGGATGAAGGAATGGTCGATCCCGAGTAGTTGCTGATTGACTACACGTTCCATGACTTTGGAGATTATTGGAAGCAAGGCAATTGGGCGATAGTTTGAGGGCGTGGTTTTCTTGCCTTTTTTTGGAATAGATTGCACTCGAGCGACTTTCCAAGAGCATGGGTAAATCCCTTTTCCGCAAGACAGAGAATAAAGCCTGAAAAAAAACGGATGTTAGCTCGTTGGCGCAGTTCTTTAGCACGATGGCAGGTATTCCGTCCGGCCCTGTTGCCTTTTGCGTATCTAGTTCTTTAAGGATTTTGCGAATATCACGGTGATTAAACTTGATTTCTGCCATGGTAGTTTTGATGTTCGATATGGTGGGGAGGGTCTTGCCTTGGGGGACGTCTAAGGTAGAGTGCGATGAAAACATTTTGGCGAGCATGTTTGCTTTTTCCTTGGCTGTAGTCGCCGTAATGCCACGTTCGTCCGTCAAAGATGGGAGAGACTTTTTGTAAAGTTGTAACTTACTGCTTTTGCTACCGACCAGAAATTCTTGGAACCGCTGGGACATTGCAAAAGTTTATTCCTGATTCTTTGATTGTATTTGTCCTTAGTTTCGTCGAGGTGGCTCGTTGTTAATTATTGGTTTTTCCATATAGTTGAACTTAGTTTTCAATTTTCCTAGAAGAATCGGGGTTGCCTAAAGCTTTTAAGATTTAAAGGGGGATAAAACAACCATGCAACTGTCAGTATGTCTTTTTGGGACAAGTAACGTTACCTTATATTGTAATTGGTACGTCACGATGGACGCTACTTGTGGACCTATATCACCATAAAAAACCGTATTATTTTGGTTAGATTTTCTATAATATAGCCTTTATTTTAGTGAATTCTTTTCATTTCGGGAGTCATGTAAATTAACGTCTTGATTTGACATTTTGTTTTGCGCCTGCCTGTCGTATTAAGCCGCGTTATATTAGTATTAGGCGCCGATCAGCTTGCGTAACGATCCAAACTGTGGTGTTATCGAACTAAGTTTAACAAATATATGTTTCTGGGACGGCTCTTTATTGATTAATAATATTAATAAGAAAATAACTACTGCATTGAATATGCCTCTATTGGTGTCTTAGTGTAAAGGGATAGAATAGGATGCATCACAAAACATGAATGGTTTGATAGCCTTTTCGAATGTCCCTGCCAAGTCTCAATACACAGTTTTTCAGTGAGTAGCGCTGTAGCATTTTCAAATTTTGGCATAAACAAATACTACAGTTTGCTTAGTTTATATTTATTTTTATTTGCAAATATAATTTAGATTGGATTATTCTAATATATGTACAGATTGTACAGTGTATAAAGTACATTACTTTGTTTTACCTTGGAAGTTATTGAATATACTTTCTATATTTATGATTATGTCTTAGTATGATATACTAGCTACTTATGATATGATAATAACATCAGGTTTAAATTTTATCAGTTTCTAAATAGTGAGTAGGTGCTCGATTAGGTTTCGGAAACATTTTTCAAAAGTTCTGGTTGTGCAGTTCAATTTGCTAGCTATTGTCTTCTTAGATTTTAATATTTTAGCTCTCTTTTAATCCCTTAGGAAAATGCTCACAAGCTTTTCTTTGATCTAAAAGTTAATAAAAACTTAACAATTTGTTCGACACAAATGTAACATTGAGTTTTGTTTATTATTTCAATCCAATGCGTTGCAATACCTACCTCAAACAAATTGGAGATCATAATAAGAGTCATCTAATGTATATTGTAATTAATTCATCTAATTGTGCTGCGGTATGTTATTTCTTTTTGTTTTCTTCGTCTTTCGAGTATTCGCGTTTCCATTTATTAAGTGTCAGGCACTGGCACTTATGATTTTGACAGTTAGACAGGTCCAGTCGAATCGACGTTCCCAAGTAACGGTTTTCTGCAGATTTTTAAGGCGTATTTACTTGTTGCTTGACGAATATGGCGTAGAGCAGAAGTTCGATTAACCGAGCTATGACGCTAGGTGCCCCATCATGCGGTTGGGTTCGTTATTTCAACTAGGTTAAGTTGGTAACAATGTTTCGGAGGACGGTGTTGAAATTCGTTCGATGAGAGAAGCGGGTTTTCCTTTTACGCCCTGGACCGGCGAGGAGTCGATAGGCCGGCATCTTTTGTGAAGCCCTTTCGAGGTGCCTCATGGACTGGTTTAAATAATTACGGTCATTGTTTTATGATATTTTTGTTACCTTTATATACTTCGACCCTAACAAGTGCCATGAAGGCTACCTATAAAAGTTTTTGTTGAGTTATTAGAATCCCACCTCCACGTGGCAAGTCACAAAATCTTCATGCTGTCTTCAGTATAATTAATTGTATTTTCCAATCTCTCTAGAAGAATCTATGTTGCTGTTACTCTCATATTGCCGATCCTAGGGAATTGATGATTATTGATTTTAAAGAAATCTCTAGGATGGACACTATTTGTTTTGTTCCACCTGCTATTACCAGGCAATAGACCTTATAGATAGTTCTATTATAGGTAATATGACAGTTAGGTTATGAGTAATCTTTTCAATGTTAGATATTTATTTTTTTGTTAAAACAAACAACTGTCTTTAGGGTCCTCTCTAGGGGTATCGCTTTAGTGCACACATATCGCTTTCACTTAATAGCAATATCTATTTTTGCTTATTTTGGGTTAAAACCACCACTTGCGTGTTATGCCCTTGTTGCTTATCATGGATGTGGTGTACCAATGTTTGGAAAAGACAGGTTATGATTTGAAGTGCTTTGGAGATGCATGGACCGTATACATACTAATACTGGTATTAATCTGGAGAATATTTTAAGATTAGAAATACCTTCTTTATGATTTGTAAGTAATATAATTTACCTATTTGCAAAGCTGTCTTGTCAAATTTTGATTTTCTACAGGTTGAGTGATTAGTTACACATGTCTTATTTTATATCCTTGCGGCAGAATAAAATTCATGAATTTTAAACGGAATGCGCTATTTACCAACTCATCATTTGAGTAGCATATTAACTGAGTTAACTAGGTGGCGCATGGCGCGCAATAAAGTATATTAAATTGTACCAAAGAATCAAAGAACCTAGCTGGCTGCCGTTCGCATCTGTTGGTAAATTTGCTAAATTGGTTTAGGAAATGTTGCCATAACTCTAACTAGCAAACACGTTTTAGTAAAATAAAACAAGAACCAATTAAGACCCTAAAGTGAGGCGTCAAGATGCAAAACCCGCCTTATCCGTTTAAAAAAAATGAGCTATCGCGATATAACGACAGTACGCTTTAAAATCTCCATAAGCAAGGCTTCAAACTGCAGCAAAACCCTCTTAAACCTATAAAAATTTAGTACAAAAATTCGATACTGCGGCAAAATCCGCCTTATCCTATTATTTTATTACAGAACATGAGTTTATGTTAATATTATCATTTTTACTAAAGAATATGAGATTTTGTGAATTATTATGCTTTTTTCAAATTAAAGCAGTGCTGTTAATTATCACTGTTATTATTCACCTATGTATTTTTTTATTAAAATAACCCAAACTAACCCGAGTTCGGATGCAAAACCCGCAATATTGCATCTCACTGCAGCAAAACCCGCTTTATCCAAAATACTTTTTTTTTCTGAAAATCTGAGTAGTAATTATCATTTCTAGTCTTAAAATATGAAAAAAGAAATGGTTCCGGCCAATGGAGGAACCATTTTTTTAATAGCGCTTGTAACTTTCGCTAAAACGGTTTTTGACGATTATCTCGAAAACAAATTTTTGGGATAAGGCGGGTTTTGCATCTTGACGCCTCCTATTCTTTTTGTGTCCAGGGTATATATTTAGAGTGGGTAGGATTTGTCAGGTCAACATCGTGCGTGATTTTTTAAATATTGACAAGGAAGCCTGATTTACATAACCATCACTTTGAAGTGATGTTTGTCACCTGTTCTGAATATATTCTTTTAATTCATTGTCCTTCGGGAATGGGCAAGAGAGCCACACATGTAGTTCTTTCCTCAAATTAAAGTAAGCATTTAATATTAAGTGGATTTCAGAAGCTTGAACCCCAATTTTGTTTTGAGAACATGCATGTCAATAAGCTTGACTTAACCTATGATTTTTCACTTAATTTTGTAAAATACATACCACGTATGGGTGTAGTGAATTGTTATTTTAATGCATTCGGTGTTTATATTTTGTGGCAAGTGGAATTTATTGATTAAGTTTCTAGACAATATATCCTTGCTTTTCTTTCTATATATTAGCTTTTGGAGGTGAGCCCGTTGTTCTTTTAGTGATTTCTCCATTCAGTTGAATTGAGTTTTTTAATTATCCTAGAAGAAGCTGCGTTGCTTAGAACTTTTAAAGTGTAAAGGGGGATAATACAACCATGAAAGCAAACTGTCAGTATGGCTTTTTGGGATAAGTAACCTTGCCTTATCTTGTAATTACTACTTCACGATGGGCGCTACTTTTGGACATATATCACCATAAAATGCCGTATTATTTCAGATTGATTTTCTCTAGTATAACATTTTTTTATTAAATTAATTTCATGGCCCTTACGTTTTGGGAATTATGCCAAATAACGTCTTGATTTGACATTTTGCGTTGCACCTGTCATAGTAAGCAGCACGGGTAATGGCCTAAACTGCAGTGTTATAGAACTGAGCTTAATGAATATTTTGTTTCTGGGGCTACTCTTTATTGATTAATAATATTAATAAGAACCCAACTACTGCATTGAACATGCCTATTGGTGTTTTAGTGCAAAGGGACAAAATATAAATCATCAAAAAACGTGAGTGGTTTGATAGCCTTTTCGAACGTCCCTACGGCATTATGTGAAGTATCGACACACAGTTGGTCAGTGAATGGCGTTGACTAGCAAACACGTTTTGGTGAAATAAAACGAGAATTAATTATGACCCTATTCTGATTGTGTCCAGGGTATTTATTAAATTGGGTATAATTTGTCAGGTCAAAATGTTGGCTGAATGTTTCAAATATGACAAGAAAGCCCGATTTGTATGTAGGATAAAGCTCGTAGGGAATTTACCCTGCAAAAATATATTTCGCAGATTTTCTTTCCACAGATAGAAAGAATTTTAAGGGACTGGCGGAGTGTGGAATCGCGGTAGAAACCTTTTAAAATGCTCTTCTATCAGACCTTTTTTGAGTCGCAGGCAGTATCTTGCTATTATCGTTGACTGAGCAACAGAGGAAAGTGGTCCTAAAAAGGTATCAACTTCATAGGAAAGCGGTGTGTATCAAACTCTATAACAACTACTACAAACACAACGTAATCTTGGGTCCTAACCAACCATTTGCACAAGCGCTATCAACAAATGGTATTAATTAATCTATGAGGATCACAGCTCCGCCTTTACTTCTGACAAGCAAATGCATGGCCCAGTGAAACAACCCATACCCGGAGCATGAATTTGCATGTCAGAAGTAAAGGCGTAGCTGTGATAGTCATAGATTATTTAATACCATTTGTTGATAGCGCTTGCACAAATGGGTGGTTAGGACCCAAAATTACGTTGTGATTGTAGTAGTTGATAAAGAGTTTGATACAGGCTTCTTTCCTATTAAACTGATAATTATCTACCCTTCTAGGGCCACTTTCCTCTGTCGCTTTGAGTTTTATATCTTACTAAGTTAATACTTTAAATCGGCCCTGAAAATAAACTGCCTTCCTAATGCTAGAAATAAAAGTCGTTGGATACCAAACAACTAATCTATTTGCCACCTAATTTAAATATGCCATCTCACTCGCAGGTGGATTTTATTAATGAAGAAGAGAACACGTAACTACAATATTCGTAAAGTGCAGTGGCCAAGTTTTCCCCAGACAAAGATTAACTAGGGCAAGATGAGACAGAAAGACCGTGTTATTTGAAACACTGATATATCAAAGCAATAAAAAGGTGAATAACTAGTAAAAAATTGACCTAAGATAATTAACCGACGATATATCTCTCACATGAATTGCAGAACTTAAAACAAGACAGTGTAAACCAAAATGTAGCAGTTACAATAAATAAATAAATAAATATATAATAGGTCAAGAACACAGCAAGAAATGTAACCGTAATATTACAAATTCAATAATAAAATGAGACAGAAAAATGTAGGGACTAACCCAAACTAACCCAACTAATCCAACTACTCAAACTAACCATGCACGTATACTACCCATTTACGGAAACAGACAATAACATTAGTGATGTTTAACTTTACTGATTTTATGTTAGATGTTCTGGGCTCAATAACATCCGTGTTTGGTAAAGTTACGCGATTGTAGCTGGTATAACTCATCTTTTTGGCATGCAACCAACTGGTCGAGATGCGAGCTACGTGTTCTGAAGGGATCTGTCAGTGTGGGGGTCGCAACGGGACTTGTGCAATATTTTTTCTGCGACAAGGGGAGCACAACGGGCCCAGCCTCTTCTGCTACAAATGTATTGTCGACACGCGGACGATAACTGATATCTTACAGGAAATGCAGTCATTCTTTTCTGCGACAAGGGGAGCACAACTGGCTCAGCCTTTTAATTCATATATCTTTTTTTTTTCTTTTTAACTGAGATGCATCGTTATCGTACATTTTTCAATATAAAGCCAATCGGAATAAATTAAATATTATCCAGACATAAAATACAACACACGTCAACAATAGGTAATAACACTGCATGAATTCGTGGAAATGGGCCGTGCGTCGACTACTTCTACTCTTTTCTACACTTAACTTATATTTATAAAAGTATAGATTATTATTATAAAAATGTGTTCCTTAACAGGTAAGATATTGGGTTTTCTTTCGTTTTTTATTTTTGTCTATAAATGTTCTTTGCCATGGGTTTTAAGCAAAAGCATTAAATATATTGATGGTTTACTGGTTTTCTTTTTGTAATCGAAGCGTTATTCTTCGACTCAAGAAGTATCTGGTGTTTGTCCCTCGAGAAGGTATAGAAAAGTCCTTCTTTTAATCGGAGACCATTGCTTCCGATCATGTAAGATTCCTGTTGGTTGTTGCCTGAAGGGCTGCCTATAAGTCCCAGTGATCAGTTCTGCTGATCCAACTGTGAAGTCAAATAAGCAAATGTACTTCTTTATAATTGGCATTTCAGCATCTATCGTTTTTCTTTGGATATAGGACTCCCCATAACTAAAATACATTTCATAGTTACAGATTTGTATTTAACACTTTAGCGATAATTAATTTTCTCTTCAACTTAAGGCATTTCAAATGTTCTTTAATAATCATAATTGATTATTTGAACATCGTTTTCGATCATACTATTTTCGATTCACAGGTGTTTTTAACGTGTTGTAATCATAATATTAGGTACTAGTTGATATTACGTCCTAGTGAACTCAAGAATTGTAAACGGAATATGATCATGTTTTGGTAATTTAGCAACTGGAAATCTAGCTTTACTTGTTTTATTATAACAGGTGATTATCAGTAGGATATCGCTTATTTTACCTGCCTTTTCACGGGAAATTATTATGTTATGGCTTTTATGTGTTTTCTATCTGACCCATTGCATTACCAGTAAATTAATTTGCATGCCGCAATTGGTTAACGTTGTTTTTTATTACCTAATCTCTCTTAATTACCACAACAGATATCTATGAAACACCATTAACCAAAAGCGAAAAATGTAGGTTTTCGTTCTTATTATTGTCAAATATAATAATTCATAAAGCTATTAACTAATTATCACCCTGTCCCAAGTTTGAACTTGAACTTGGGAATTATTTAATAAACATTAAAAGCAAACTATAAACAACGCGAGCAGTCAACGGGAGCGATTATGAACCTTAAGCATGCAATGATCAGCAATTTCTCTAATATAAATATACTGGCAAACCTTCAGTTCGTCAGATTTTTGGTCTCACCTAAAACCAGCTCCAGGGTTAGTCACATGACTGCTTTTTGTTCAATCCGCTCTTTGGTTAGTCACATGATTGCTAAAGTTCTAATCCTTTTCCTACCCCAAACCTAGTTCTTGGTTAGCCACATCGACTGCTAAGACTAGGGGTTTCATTAACCACAGTAGAAAAGTCGAGTCTGTCAAAGTTCTTCGAGTGAAGTTTCTAAGTAGTCTGTCAAGTAGTTCAAAGTGTAGTGTCCAAGTGCTCTTAGATACCTTAACATTAAATAAAACGCAACACAACATAAGATAAACTATATTTACAAAGCAGTGACCAAAAAGACCTATAAACAATTCATAAAACATACCTCAAGTCGAGAAAGCATGCGCACCTTAATAATTGGATATAGGCTAGTCTCATTAAGTTTCTGACCAGTAAACGCTGTTAAAAACTCTATCGTTGGGTCTTTGACCAATACACATTGTTAATATTTTCTCTTTAAGTTTACCTAATATACTTTATTGTTTTTAAGTGCTTTCTTTATCTTCGCTTCTCACCTTACGTAAAGAATCCCGTACTACCATCGGAGTTATACCCCTGCACGCTGAATAAGGCGTGGCATCGCGATTCGTATGATGACAGACCGGTGGAGGCATTAAGAAAAAGTTAAAAGAACTGTCATCACGATTACGCGCGACACATTTTTTAACTAAACAGCATATAAGCATTTCGCCCTCATTTTTGATATTCCGAATGCAAATGCTGTGGACAAAGAGTAATGTACTCATAAAGTCCAATGTCCTCAATAAGGTAGTTTTATATTTTTAACTCTCTAGCGGCCTTCCCGTGAAAGAATCTGATAAAACGTACATTACCTTAATTAATAATATCTGTCCAAATTAACGGATCGCAGAGGACCCGTGAAGGCCGGGTCAATGGCTGGCGCTAGGCATACATAAATTTTACATTCACAATACTTCCTCACTCTCAATAACGTTCATATGAATGGAAAAAGTTAAGCCTATCATCAAGCGTGTACCCCAAGTTCTTGACCACCCGAGTTAACTGCAAATTCTTATTGGGGATAGAGACACGTATTCCAATCAAACATTGGCACCTAGGCTAAGCCAAATAACATTTTATCGGATTTTGAAGAGATTAGTGTGATACAAAACTTCGTTGAGATTTCTCATAAGCTGACGAGGTCCTGATTGAACTAATAGGATATTTCAGCTTCGTAGTGGGTTGAAAAACATGAAACTAGGTAAACATAAAAAAGAAAAGTCAGCTCAAAATTTAACTTTGCGGTACTCCTCAATTAATAAAAGGATTGTCGGAATATGCACCACTGTACAACGGAAAATATAATAGTATATTATTGTATATGGAGGAAAAGTAACTTTTCCTCCAAATAAAATATGCTGTTTTTTCTTCAAATGTCGACAAATTAATGCAAAAACGTTGCTTTTTAATAGTAATAATAATTATTATTAAAGATAAGTTGGTTCGCAAGGCGGCTTAGACCGGTGCGGTGTCGGTGAATAGGCTCAGTTTGTTGCTATAATAATGTCATATAAAGCTGTCAGTGGACACTGTCAACGATAATTATTTTTTTAAAATTACGTTTTCGATTGCGTTTTAATTCCGTATTGATAAGCAGTTATTGAGTAAGTTCGATTAAATAATAACCAATTTGTTCCTAAATTAGTGATTTTTAGAAATGCAGTCACAAATTGAGTGATAAATACAAATTTTAGTTTAATAACTCTTGAGTTGTTGATGTTTGTTTGTATTGTATCTATGTTGACATGACAACACTTTTACCTCCGCCGGCGGAAAAGTGAAAAGTAAAGCTCCGGCGGAGGAAAAGCGAAACTTCACTGCCGCCTACACAGTCGAGTAATGATGGATTTACTGACGTTTGAAGAAAAAATATATTGCATTGAAATATGTATATAATAATTAAACAACAACATGAACAAGTTAACTGGAGTCAAGCAGAAATGTAAAACACGTCCACGGAGATGCAATTTGAAACGTGCCTGATTTTTAAGATGTATCAATATACTACCGACAACACTTCAGATTAAAGTACGAGGGTTTTCATGTTGTGCTTAAAAGAATTTTAACGAATCGAATTAAAAATTTTAAATATTTATGTGGTTGAAAATGGCCGGAAATAAGTTTAAAATGTTTCAGCTCCATTTGCTAATCCATGATGGATTAACAGAAATTGGGCTTAAAAAAATGCCCTAATTCAGGAAAAAGTAAACGTAATCAGCGATTTTTTGGCTACGAAAGAAGGACATTCAAAAAATCCTTGCATGTCAAATTAGGGCTGAATTAAATTGTAAAGCCTTTGGTATGGTATGGTAGGTAGAGGGATCGCTCGGCAAGATTTGCCCTTCAACACGTCGACCTTAATTGATCTTTTGTGTATACCCTTCTATTTTACACGAAGATTCCTATCTCCTTCGAGAACCTCAGAATATTTCGAGGGTTGAGCTTTTGTAGATTTTGTAGGCACCGGGAGCCACAAGGGCATTTTCGAGATGCCTCAACCTTTGGCGAGTCAGTGCCTGACATTCGCAGAGTAAGTACTCTAACGTTTCAGCATAGTCTGGCAGAATCTGCATTGTTCGTCAGTGGTTTTCCCCATTTTCTTGAGGTGGTACCTCCAGGGGCCATGACCAGTGAGAAGGT
>MU183927.1:116620-136669 GCA_016904865.1 Pissodes strobi
CGACAATGCTGTTGTAATTTATTTGAAGTTTAGAATTGCTTCGTGATATTTCTGAGAATGGATTTATGCGCCGTATAAATTTGTCTCAATCTGCATAATGAACAAAGTAAGTTATTTTTGGATGGAAATAGTTATTTGTGTATTTAGAGCGCAAAGTAACAAATTGCCGCTTGAGAAAGAATGTTACTGCGCGACGCGTAGCGGAGCGCAGTAATCTTTCGAAAACGGCAATCTTACTTTGCACTCGAAAAACACACAGAACTTTTTCTACAGCCGCATTTTTTTAAATTAAATGCACATTTTTCTCTATACCTATTCTGAAATTTGCAACTGACTGTCAGTTTTGACATATTATGTTCGGGCTTCGGGCATATTTAGAACAGGAGTGCCAGCAACAAACTGTAACAAACGCACGACTGTCATTTATTTATCTTCGGTTTCCATGACTATTCAGCACACTAGACGGAAAAAGTGAGAATTTCCTTTTCCATGTTCGCGCTAGAGCGCAAAATAAGGATCCACGGCATTCGTCGATTTTGCGATTTCATTTGAATTTAGTATTTAGTTATTTTGCGCGCGGCTGTAGAAAAATATAATTTTCGTGTTGTTAGGGGCATTTCAAAAAGTATATTAAACAGTTCAACAGTTACCAGATTCTGTTGGACGGAAAACGAATACAGCAAATGATCCAATGAGATTGCTCCATGCGTTCACCACATTTTGACTTTAACTTTGTTGATGTTCCACACTGTTTGACTGATGTGTAATGGATGTGAGGGTCAAAAAACGATCAGCCCGAGAATTTGTGCTGATCCTTGCTAAATTTAATATTGTAGCTTGGTATTTCTCAACCTTAAGGTATTGTCCCAAATAAAATTAAAACTTGGCAAGGTCATCACCGTATTTAAAAGGGTAGATGGGATCATCATTATATATTAATAGATTTCTTGTCCTGTTTAAACCTATCGAAATTTGTCTTAACAACATAATAATAAGCTTTCTTGAGAGATGCCATCTGTTTTCAGTTGGACTTAAAAATAGGAATTCTACCACCGATGCGTTATTTATTTAGCGTATGGAATTTCACATGGTACATAGATAGATAATAATAGTATATATGCAGAATATATATTAAATTTCACAAATAGTTTATTCAAGGCTTGTGGGTGCAGCGCTAAAAAAATCTGCCTGATATGCCCTTAATTCGAATTCCTCGAATATATGGCGAATGGACAGATCTGGGGCGCCACAGTTGTAGCTTGGATTTGGTTGTTTCCCCCATTTATGCAGACTGTGTGCACATACTCCATGCCCTGTTCGTATCCGGTTGAGGCTCTTCCAGATATGTCGTGGGATTTCAGAGCCGTTGAGCTTTTTAACTGGGTCGATAAGGGCACGTATCTCGGGTGGCACTTTCTCGTTCCAGAAATCATACCATTCGGTGTTAATGTTAAAATTGTCAGCTGATAGTTGTTAGGCTAGTCGGAGCCGGTGGGTTTCTGGAACGGAGGTGATTCATTGCTAAGTTTGGGATATCAGCATGGATGAGAAGTTGAGGGTTACTCAGTATTTTAGTATTATGCTCTTTCATCAAGGCTTCTTTTCTCCGTAGGGCAGGTGGGGCTATATGACTGAGCGTTGGAAGCCAGTATAATGGGGTGGTCTTGATACATCCCGTGATGGTTCTCATTGCTATATTGAGTTGAGCATCTACCTTCTTTACATGAGGACTGTTTATCCACACTGGGGCACAGTATTCAGCTGCAGAGTACACCAAACTGAGCACAGAGGTCTGTAAGGTGTCCGTTGATGCTCCCCAGTCAGTTCCTCACAGCTTTTTCATTATGTTGTTGCGGGTGCTTATTTTTTGGAAGTGATTTCAAGATGTCTTTTGAATGACAAGGTTCTGTCTAGGGTCACCCCCAGATATTTTGGGAAGTGTTGATAAGGGAATAATTAACTATTTAAACGAACCTCTAGTTCATGATTTGCCGCTTTAATATTAAAGTGGAAGCAACAGACTTCGGTTTTATTGAGATTTGGTATCAGTCTCCATTTTGTGAAATACTCTTTTAATTTCTCAGTTCGTCAGTCAGAGTATTTTCAGCCGGTTCAATCCGCTTATGTTGTACGGCCCAAGCCAGATCATCAGCACATCAGCATATCCAAACTTTTTTTCGTTAGTTTCAGGTAAGTCAGAGATGTAAAGATTGGCTGTGACTCTTGGGGGAGTCCGTTGTTTAGTTTCCTCTGTTTGCTCATAGTATTACCCTGAGTTTGTATAGTGGAGGAAACACACTTGTAAAATGGGCAGAGGACAACAACCTAAGCCTCATATTTGACGCAAAAAAACAAGGGAACATTTGGATCCGCTGCATGGAATAGAGAATATAACACGGATCTCTATTCCTCAACCCAAAATTCCCAAAATCAACCAGTCAGCATGTCCAAAATAATCCTAGAAGACTTCCCACCTAGCCAACATCGCCCGATCATATATGAGGTGGGCATTCAGATTCCAGTGATTCGATCCATTTCAAGGCCAAGATGGAACTTTCAAAAGGCGAATTGAGCAAAGTTCTGTCATAAACTCGACAAAGTTGTAAGATAGATCCAAACTGAAACTATGACAGATTTGTCGGTGCTGTGGTTTCAACTGCATAGTCACGCTACTAGAGCCCCACGAGATAAAGAGCATACACGTAATGTAAAAAATGAACTCAAAAATATTTGTCGAGCAACACCGCGCGAAACAGAATTCTCTAGCCAGTTTACCGCTGAAGAATTAGAGTCGGCTCTCAAAGAAGCAAAAACTGGCAAGGCGCCTGGTTTTGATGGAATAAACCCTGAGTTTCTATTTCGATGTGGAAAGAAGACGCGGAAATGGTTGATCAAGTTTTTCTCATGCATCTTAACAAGCCTTCAAAATCACTACCGTAGTCGCTATACTGAAGCCGAATAAACCACGCTATAAAGCAGAAAGCTACCGCCCGATAGCACTTCTTAGTTGTTGCTACAAACTCCTAGAGAGGCTCCTCTTCAACAGGATAGATTCACGAATCCTTGATAATATTCCACCGGAACAAGCAGGTTTCATACCTAATCGGAGCTGCACAGACCGAGTGTTAAGCCTTACTACGCATTAGTATGAAGCAGGCTTCCAAAAACAGGAAAAACATCTGTGGTCTTTGTAGACCTTACTGCTGCCTACGACACAGTTTGGAAAGAAGGACTACTATACAAACCGATGCGTTAAGGTATTTGGTTGGTAATTTGGTCAGAACATTTGAGAGGGGGAGACCGTCGTGCCAATACTTTGCGGCCTCCCTCTCTGGGTCGCATCCTATTTTACTCAGCCGACTTGAATATTATGGTCTGCGAATTAATGCAATACATTACTGATCAGTCATATCTCACAGGGCGCAAGATTGCTGACTGTTGGATACCGGAGAACCAGAGAGAAGTGAATCGTCAAACTACTCATCTGAATTTAAATCGGTCCAAAATTCAGATAACACCACTTTTCTTAATCAGCGCACTAGTCTTTCACATCTTCAGGAAGCATCGCAGTTAAAAATTTATAAGCTTCATGGCTGGTTCGCTGATAATAACCTATGTTTTTGGGTAGTTAGCTATAAATTGCCTGAATTTTTAGACACACGGATATAATCGTCATTAATCAAATAAGTGTCCCTGTTTCGGCCGAGATACAGAAAAGTTTATTTTCAATCTGTTTTGAGCCGTGTCAGGAACTTTAGTATTTCTTTTAAGCTTAGGCTTTTATCAATGTTATTTTTGTCCGAAGAATGAGGGTTTCAATACAAATACGACACTCGAAAGTCTAGGTTAGTTTGAATTAGTTAGTTGGGTTTAGTTATGGTGGTCGCATCGGACAAAGGATGAAATGCATATATATTACTGGCAACTTTTATTTTGGTCGCAGAAATATAAAACAAAAAACGGATGCTTGAAATTCAGCTTCCGCCTCACTGAAACAATAGCGAGTATAGTGACTACTGGCTTTGTGTTTGCAATGTTGTGTCTTATAATAAGTACATGATGGGTTAATTGACAGGTAAGCTTTGAATGCTTGCAAATCAATTGTTATACTTTGGCATAATCCATTCTCACTGGCTTCCCAGTCTATATTTTCCTCTGAAATTGATCGATCTCCATTTTTGAAGTGAATACTACTTTAGTGAGGGTAGTAAGTCCGAAAAAATTAAACGGAAATCAAATGAAACCAAAAGTAAAAGTGAAACACTTTAATGAAATGGCGTAAAATGAGGATCCTGGACGAAAACTGGATCCCTTACCCCCCGGTCGGCCATGAGAGGGGGGAGAAGGAAAAACTAAAATAATTTATTTCGGGAGAACGGGAAGAGCTACGGGGTCGAAATTTTCATGGTAGATGAGCGTCATGCGGGCTTGACGATATGGGGGACCGAGGCCCTAATTTAAGGGGGATTTTGGGGAAAAACTGTTTTTGCCGCATCTCTGCAACGGAGCCGCGGATCAAAAATCTGACATGCGATGACTACGTACTACGGGGTCATCAGTGGTGTAGGGAATTATACCCCCCACCTTGCGACGCGCTTTCTGTATAATAAGAATATTACTATTTTTTTTAACAAAAATTACAAATGTTCAATGGTCGTGGAGCTATGACGAGTTCCACCGAGATTATTATTATTGTACACTTACCGAATTCGACCAGAACTCCTTCGTTAAAATAAACACCCGGCAAGATCGGAATGTAAGGCCCTGTAGCAAGTTGTAAAGTGAGCGCGCAATTTGCCCGCTGCTCCGGAGAGAGGTTCTTTGGGCGCCACCGAGGTCGTTACGGACCAAACTGGAGATCCCCGCGTTATTCGTGGAACCTGCTGCAAGATCTCGGTTCCTCCAGGTAAACCTTGCCGGTAAGAATCGCAAAAGAAAAGAACGTCAACACCAATCTAGGAGAGCTGAAATGTTGTCGAGCCAAATAAAAACGCCGCAAATACAATACTATTTCTTTATTTGAAAAGATCAAGATGAGCCAAAAATAGCGATAACTACAAGAGCGTAAAAGTAAATTGCGAAGGCCCAAAATTTTGATATAAATACTTTCAGGTACCATACCGATGATGGATGGTAGTTTGAACCCCAAAAAAAACTAAGCTATCAAATAATAATGAGATTAGCTATAAGAATTAAAAAAATATCAGTGGTTGACCAAAACTCTATGAATATTAAAGTTAAATGAAAATGAAATAGGCACCACTTAAGCGCCTAAGAACCCCAGCGAGTAATTGGGGGTAGTAAAAAGAAAACTTGGGGTTGATCTACCGCGCGGGGTCGTGATCACGTAAACCGCTAGGATAAGTTGAGCGCATTAACTTAATAGGACAAAAGGGGCGCTAATGTAAAATTGACAGTTATTCCAGACACAGTAATTTAAATCTAACTCTAAACTAAACACTTATCTCTCTTTTCCTTCACCAAAAATCCAACATCCACCAACCCGGCTGGGTGGCAAAAAAAACCTCCGACTTCCAACACGTCTCGCCGGTCCAATGGATGAACTAGTCACACCAGGTCAGCTAGCTCCGCTAGTCCAAATCTACAGCCATCCAGACAGGTAAGGGAATCAACAAGGTCTCGCCTAGTAAAAGGACGGCTATACTCCTGCCCCGGGGGTGGGACGATATGTGAATCGATTGCTATTATATACTATCTTTCCAGAAAAAATGATTCAGCAGAGTTTCAAATGTCATACACTCTCCGTTCGAAAAAAAAAACAATAATTTAGCAGAATTACAAATTACCGATTAAAGAGATTTTTTTTTATTTTAAATCTAATTCAATAATGAACCAAAAGTTAAAAACCAACAAAGAATAAATGAGAAAAAGCATCGGAATAATATATTAGAGCAATCGAAATATATTACAATAATAGCTTAATATTAGTTATGCAAAAACTACAAAGATTAAGTTCGCCCAAGGGAAGCCGACATCATCCGTTAAAAATAATAGTACATACTTTTAGAGAGAGGAAATAACAGTCCAATAATTCAGACCGAGTTCGGCACCGCAAAAATGAACGAACATAATCGTTGAAAGCAGTAACTAACAGCAATAGTACGAAATAAAAGATAAATGAATGTAATTAAATGAATCGTTCCTAGTCTGGTACGGATAAAATTCACACCATACTGATAGAAGAACTCTAATATGATCTAGATAATGAACAAAGGCACTACAATGAAGTTTAGTGAAAAATCATACTGAAGGAATTAGACAAATAAATTATCTGAGTGACCCTGCAATATTACTATCAAGTAAAAAGCATAACTTACCGAATTCTGATAATCAAAGAGAAAAGCTCAAGTGTGGTCCACATAGCGAAACAAAAGCAGCAAAATATACTTGAATAAAACATCGCACTAAACGAGTTAGGCAAATAGATAATCCGACCGACTTTCCCATATTAATATCAAAAAATATAGCGTGACTCTACCTTTAATTTAATAAAACGAGAACAAAGTTCAATAAAGTAAATGACTATGAACGAAAATATGCCAAAATATATACTCTTAAATATACGACATGATCTGAGGGCCTCCCTTAGTACTGTATCTAATAATAAACGAAACTGCAATAACTAACCCCTAACAACCGAATTTCCCGGTTTAATGTCTAATTAATACTTAAAATCAACAACCCACACGAATCTCTAGAAGTTGATTGCACGAGTAAATAATAAAATTAACGATAAAAACCCAAGTTCCCCATGGGATTGATTCTAGCTCCGATAATATAATAAATTCCATGAAATTAGCGGTCTTATCATTAATCTTAACCAATGGTTGTAAAGAAAAGTTGCCCTTGACAAAGCGAAATCGAAATCAATGATTAAATTCTACCCCCGTATCGAAATCGCCTCGAATTGGTCAAGTAAATCGAACTACTAAAATTGCCGAAAATCTACATTACATTTCGTCGGAAATAAAATAAAATGAGTAATTTCGCCGCTCGTAAAATCCCAAGAAATTAACAACGATTATTTTATTCAAATATAGGGACCCAAAAGCTTAAATTACTCTCGAAACACTTTGACGTTACACAGCCACTTAAATCGAGTCCGAAATGAATGAAAACGGTTAATTTAATAATCATTAAATAATAAACTAGGCCGCCCGAGTAGTAAAAAGAACTATCAACTCTGATCAAATATCTAATTAGAATGACGCCATGTCGAATAATTTAGCTTAATAAATCGGATCCGAAATGAATGAAAAGTGAAATAATACTACCATGCCAGTACTAAAGATACAAGAACGCAAAACAATCTGCAATCAATAAAGAACCTCTCTTAAACGGACGGCGAAAACTATACGGCACATAAAAGAAAAATACCGCCAACTACTAAAATGACTGCCTTCGCCAGAAAAAGAAACCGTTTCAAAAATCCTCGCTAGGCGAGATTTTTCCGTATTTTCAGCACTCAACATAATCGAAAACAATTCGCAACAGCTAATACGGGAAACACTACGTTGTTAGTCAAACAACAAACAAATTTTAAAATCGACTTAACGACTGAAAGGCTTCTCTGGAAGAAGCACCGAACCTTTAAAGCTGAACAAGACGACCCGTTCGTGTCTCGACAGATGAAGCCCGCGCGCAAGAAATTTTACTGCGGCGTTCCTAGACGTTCCAATCAAACAGATTTCCTAGGTCACGCGGGACAGAAATAAAATCGAATTTAATATCAGAATTAGATCTCGTACTTCGAACAAGAGCCTGAATAGTACCGGGGTGTACCAAAAACTTACTTCCAATTAATGACCAAAACGGGATGTCACAACCTCCTCGGATAACCAAAAACTTAAAAAAAAATGGAAGAAAAATTAAAAAACTTTAAAAAATTGTTCGGAAAGTTAGTAAAAGTATTATAAAATGAAATAAAAAAATAAAATAATCCAGAAAAAAGTCAGAGAAACGCGGATTTCGGCGAAAAAAAGGCGAAGTAGTTCAGTTGAGTAAAAAGTAAAAAATGCTTTATAAAAAAAGAAAGCTTAAAAGAAATAAAAACTCAATTCCTAATATCTCTTTCGGAAGTTTCACTTCAGTTGTGTGCTTATAAAGGTGAGGCACATTTTTTTTTTGTATGGGTTATCCATATTGACGACATATATTGCATCTCTCTTCATTGGGTTTATATTGAGCAATATTTAGCTGGCTTGTAATTATTTAGAGATTTTCAAGGAGTATGTTTTTAGAAGTGAAGACTTCTTTAGCACAGGTGTGATTTAAGACTAACGAAAAAGCCACAGTAAAAAGAGATCTACCTATAGAACGTAGCCTGCGAGAGAATGAGATAGAACACAGTTATACAATTGTTACATGTTTGTTAGAAGTAAAAGGTAAAAAGTAGTTCTCGTCCGATCACTGAAGTGATGCAACGTCGGACGTGGTTAGTACTTGGATGGGTGACCGCGGTTTAGTTTTATGACTCTTTCACTTCTACTGCGTGTGAATTGTACACATGATTTTTTTTTATCTTTAGAGTTTAGGTATCGCTTCTGTTTTGTTGCGGCAGTTTTCTTTTCTAGCAACGCCTTTAAAAAGAAGACGCTGTTATATAGCTAAGTATGGAACGTTTCCTAAAATATGGATATTTTTTAAATAGAAATAATTTTCTACCCATTTCAATTGGTATTTAGAAGACAAACCTTGATCTAAATTTGAATTTGTTTTTTTTTGTTTGGTGGACTGAGCAGAAACCAAATTTATAATCATCAATTTCCCTCTCACCCCAGGATGGATCAACCAGAATTTAAAAATAATTATTTCAGCTTGCTTTATTGAATTTTCTTTAAAATTTGGATATATAAAGGCCCAAGCGTTCTCTCGTCGCAAAAAAGCTTTGACAAAGCATATTTCAAGCCACAACGGTATTTTGACTAGCCCATCTCTTCTTCAAGTTAAACACCGCTCTTTGTTGTATTATCAAGTTATTCCTAACTTTTCAGAGCCATTTCAATCATGTTTCTACTATTCTTCAAAGTCAAAAGATTTATCTTTCTTTGAAATTTACTTTTGCTGAGCTGCCACCTTCATGTTCACTAAAGACAAAATTTTATTATAACATGGAAGTTTGGAATTAATTAGAATTTTGTCTCTACAAGGCTCTCGTAAGCTAAAATCAACCATGATTTTAAAAAAAATATCTGCTTTTTTAGATGGTGATCCAAACAAATTCAAATAATTTAAGCCAGTAAGTATCAGAAAAATTAGATCTAGTGGCTTCGTTGGTCCTAAAATTTGACTGGCTGAAATTTTGGTGCAGCAACTCTGCTATTCGGTAACTTGGTCTGCATACAAATAGAATTGGATATGTCCGTAAATTGTCGTAGGCAATTTATAAATTGCTGAAATCACTAGTTTGTTTTGGTTAGTTTGGGTTAGTTTATGGATGATCTAGTTTCGCCCTGAATATATATATAATGTGGTGGAAGGTTAAGCAGAACCTGTAATGCCTGTTGGAGGAGTCTTCTGAATGGCACTGAGCTGACGCTCCACTGCAGTCTCTTGTGACTTTGGCCATCAAATCATTGACCCATATGTTTGTCATGGGCCTAATGACTCTGCTATAAAGCAATGTGGTCATTTTTGTTTGCATCACCAGTTTTTTCGACTGACCCTTTTGCCAAGATTAAAGGCTACTATGCTTTTTGCGCAGTTTCTTGTAGGTGTTGATTTCACGTTACCGTATGGTAAAAGATGATTCCTAAGTATTTTGTCTTTCGTGCAAATACATCTCTACCCCATTAAGTACTGATGCCTTCAGTCCTCCAGTGCTGTTTCCTGGATAGAGATAATTAATTTTCAATAACCACAAAAAGCCTACTAAAATGAACAATAAAATATGGAAGCAATAATTCATTTGTATCCAGTATTAATTCATTCATCTATGACCCTAAGTTGATTCAACCCCGTCAATTTAAAACACATTGAAAATTCTTCGTTAACACGCACATAATTAGCCTATCAGTGATTTGTGTTTACCAGACAAATTATTCTACACGCAAAATTTCCGCGAAATCCCTTGATTTTCCTGTCGCTTTAGCTGATTGATGTTGTGTTCTGGGGCCAATAATACTAAATTGACTTACTCGGAGAGCGTCAACTAAATAATATTAAATCGGTTAATCATTGGTTTTATGGATATATTTCTCTCAAATATATTTTGTATTAATTATTGTTGAATGTTAATTGTTACTTTACGCACGATTTTATTACTTATCTAAATTGATTGATAAGGCGGTGTGGCATAAGTCAAAGAAAATTGTGAGAAAGGTGAATTTGTTTCAACTATCTTTCGTTTTATTCCAAATAAGTTGAAAACAGCAATGAAACGAATTGATTTGAGGTTAAAATCACTTTATTTGGCCTTCCGGAAGATATTTTTTCAACTTATTTCCTATCCTTAATAGTCAGAATGGATTAATATTCATATTACAGACTTCCTAATTACTACAGTTTTATTATACACTTCAGTAACTTTAAAATGCTATATTTCAAGTTACCTGTCTAAATTTATAGTCTAGATCAAATTAGTTTAGGGGCTTATATGCTACTTAGCCTTCGCACTGATACTTTTTCAGATCTATTGTGTCTACCTTCAAAATGCCATTTAGAGTTCTTCATCCAACCCAGCATTCTTCGTAAGACGCCATAGGCTAGCTTTCAGATCCTTAGGAAAGCACTTGGCTTTTCTTCTTCTAACCTTAGTCTTGACAACCTCTCGCAGTAGTAAAGCTGTTCCCTTCTCTTCCTTAAATATCCTGCATAGCGATTCTTCTACCAGTCTCATATGTTTGTTGACCCCACAGTGCCCTGTTGAAAATCCAACTGTTAAATCTAGTTGGACTTGTTTTCTGATTTAGTAGATATTCTGTGAACTTTAGCCTGTCTCATTCCTGGCAACCTGTTCGACCGTTATTGAGATTTCGTTTGCATTCATAATTTGATGCTAGCTTTCGCAGTAGAATCTGCTATACTGCAGAAGGCTTCTGGTCATATTCGTTGCCTTTGTTTGCTGTATGTGCAGGTATCCAGGCTAAAGTCAATCTGTTTCGTCTGCACAGCTCTTTTAGGGTTTCCTCCCAGGATAGTTTTGAGCTAACTGTCATTGAGTTAGCTCCTTTAATTGCCGCCTGGCTCTCGGAGAAGATTGCATTGGTTTTACCTGGAATATCGCTGCATAATTGCCTAATCTTAGGTCACCACAGTGACCATGTGATCAATTTTGTGTGCATCCTCCAGTTTTTCCCGCACATCCCGCTGCTCAGATTAAAGGCTTCTATGCTTTTTGCTTGTTTTTTTTTCGTAGATGTTGATTCCACGTACACTTATGGCCAGAGACGATTCCGAATTATTTTGCCTTTTGTGCAAATGGCATCTCTGCTCATTGAGTAATGGTGCCTTGAGTACATCTAGTGTTTTTCTTTTTAGTGAATTTTACTATGGTAGTTTTATGGGGGTTCAGTATCGGTACCTCTTTCTTACACCACATATCGATAATGTTTAGAGCTTGTTGCTTAAGCTCATGATCGTGCCAATGAATCTGTCTTCTGTAACAATCGCAAAGTCGTCGGCGTATCCTCAGGAAAAGAATCCCTTGGATGTTAGCTTAGTATCAATTTATCTATTAGGAATGCCTATCGTTGCTCTGGCTTCCACTGATGTTTTGCCAATTGTTGATATAATTTTTATATTAGCATTTATCCACAGTGGTGCTCCTTTTCTTGCTAGAACATTGGTTATAGATTCTGTGTACGCAAAATATCAACAAATGTTGTTATGGCTAACTGTTTGTCTTCGAACGACTCTGTGAGTAGCCTGTTGAGATCAGGCAGTGCCAAGTCAGTGAACTTGCCTGGCTGATACGGATATTGGCGTTCGTTGAATGGGCTTACATGTAGCACATCTTCTCTTATGTATCTGTTGTCAGCCTTTCCAGTGTTTTAAATAGAAAGAATGTTAAACTTATTGTGCGGTATGATTTAGGTGCCTTG
This sequence comes from Pissodes strobi, assembly GCA_016904865.1. NCBI lineage: Eukaryota > Metazoa > Arthropoda > Insecta > Coleoptera > Curculionidae > Pissodes > Pissodes strobi. Next base: position 128,683 of record MU183927.1, read on the forward strand.
ACAACTTTTCTTACTATCTCAAGGAGTTAAATGACTTTCGCCTTCTGTCATGCCTTGGATATATGACACAGGTGTGGAATTATTGCTTCCTGCTCCTTTCGGAGTAAGATGGGATATATTCCATCATCATTGTCAAACTTGACAGCATCTTTTGACTATTGAAAAGTTAAGAACCCAATGAAATTTTTGTGTATCCCCTTTCTTTTTATAGGCTTTCGAGAGCTACTGATACAAAAAGATATTTTAGGAGACAGAGTTCAGTTAAGATAACTACTTACTAATTGCAGAAACTCGAGATATCGAAATACTCCCGTCATCTACAACTTCTTTTCTGAGAATCCCACAATTCAATCTAAAATGCATGGGTTTCGCATGAGAGTACGTTATGACTATAAATACTAGTTTTGATGATCGAAACATTGTGAAATGAAATTACAGGATGTAGTTAGTCAATTTTTTCCCGATTTCGTTGATTATTAAGTTCTAATCATCTGGTTTCGAGTATTCGCACTTAGCATTATGACCGAGCCCGCGGCTTCAAGATCGATTACCCTGCTCTTCAAAGAGCTTCGAAATATTGACCTGTGACGCCACGTCTTGGATGGCGTGCACGTTATATAGCTCAGATTATGAATAGATCTACGTCCGGTGAGAAGAAATAATAAAGAAGGCACTTCGGTAAATCAATAACAACGTCAAATGGTCAAATAATTAATTAATTAAAGTTTACACTATACCAGATTACTAAAACACGTATGTCCTTTTGGTTGAGGTATGGTTTGAATTGTTTATTAGTCTTAGCCCCTGTATTATAATAAAGTTCTTTAAGAGCGGTGTTATGTTTTAATTTTTGATTGAGTTTGATTATTTTATGAGATAATTAGTTGATGTTCTTAGTTTATCTTAATTTCACTCAGCACTTTTAAACACTATAACTATTTAACTTTAGAAATCACTACATTTAGAATTTTGGCAAATCTATCGTAGATTCGGCTGTAGCGTTTTTTACGCGGGTATCATCACGACGTACGTTCCTCTGAACTGCACTACACAATTTATATCATAAAATCTGCTGAACATTGTAACTTTTATGTTCATTATTGCCTGCTCTGTTGGCTCGCGTTGTTTATAATTTACTTTGAATGTTTACATATTTTTTTTAAAGTTCAAGTTCAAACTTAGGACAGGATGATTATTAATTAGCAGTTTAAATGATTCTTGTAGTTCACAATAAAATATCTCAGAACTGGAACGGGATACCCGGTTTCAGAACCCTGTTGTTCTGTACATATATCTTACAAAAATATGTGTTTCAGACTATAGAAGAACTTGTGAATTTCGATAATATTAGCGCACCTTCTGACCATTTCTATTTAATTAATTCGTATTTTTCTAAACCCGAAATGTGCTATAGAAAAATGTACATAGTAGGCAGGAAACATACATAAAAGCTAGCCATAATTGTATCGGGAATGTATTATCCCCCTAAGCATTTGATAAAATATTTGGAGTTGCTTGAACGTCTAAACAACAGATTTATATTGAAAGGTCACTTGAATACAATATAATCTCATTGGAGGATGATCTTGATTAACCACCATAGAGATAGAGAAGTCCTTGGAGCAACCAAAAGTTTGATTATGAAGCTTTACCCGCTGAAAAGCCTACATACTGGACAACATTTACCTGACCTTACTGAGTTTTATATAATCTCATTGGAGGATGATCTTGATTAACCACCATAGAGATAGAGAAGTCCTTGGAGCAACTAAAAGTTTGATTATGAAGCTTTACCCACTGAAAAGCCTACATACTGGACAACATTTACCTGACCTTACTGAGTTTTTACTGCAAACAACCTCATTATAGACGAACATCAACACTATTCAGCAATATGGCTAATCCTAAGTGAAAATATTATTCAAAAAGAAATCAATCCAAAGCAAGTGAACAGATACACCGACTTGGTGGAGAAATAACGGTAAATAATGAGCATTTGTATTCAGAAATGGAGAAATTCACAATGACATTTCCAGCGGTTAGTTTAGGATATGACTCCATAAGCTAAAGAGCCAACGAGCTCCAAGAAACAAGAACAATTTAAACAATCTCACAGCATAATTGAAAAGGGAAACAAAAGGCTGAACACATGAGGCTGAAAATATTAACCAGCGACGACATTACTTTGGGTTAACTTATACGGATTTCGCTAATCAGAAGCGAAAATTGATGCTGTACTGAAAGCAATTGATTAAAAGCGAAACGATTTACTGTGCACCTAGAACTCACTCATCTTTCACCTACATAATATTCACAGTGGCAACGCCATGCTAGAAATAATAAACAATCGCACATGTTTCTCCTGCAGAAGTTATGAATGCAATTAAATCAAACTTAAATTCAAAGAAGTCTTCGGTTTTGAATCGATTTCAGGAGAAATGTTCAAGCAGCATCCAAGGCAAATATTGGTTAAGCTCACCAATCTACATTTGGACTAAGATATGTGTCCCTGCTGTGAAAAGTGAAGTAAATACTAACGATACCAAAACCGGTTAAACCCCTCCAATTTTACTACTGCCCATTATGAGTAAGCTCGAAGGAAAATTATCTCTAAAGAGAATACAACCTATTATTAAAAGAAAAAGCTGACCTTAAATTACCAATTACCACGAAATAACTAACATTACTGAAAAAGCATTGCAAGAGAAAAGGGTTTATTCTGCAGTATTTTTAGATAAAATACATGCCTTTGACAAGATGTGGCGTGAGAAAGTACACCGGAAGTAAAAACATACTTTTCCAAACAGTACACTGAAATCCTGAAAACTTACTTAGCAAAAAGTATTTCAGGATTAAGCCATAAAGTGGTTCCTGCAATCGTAGATGGATTTAAGTGCTCTAAGGTAGTGTTCTGGGCCTGATTTTCTACATGATCTTTCAGTTAAAATTTATAGCTGGTTTTTGTAATGTGTATGTTGCTTTTTCGCTCTCTTTGCCTACAGCTGTGATGTTATTATCATCAACGAGGATTGCTACCGTATTCATAAAGAGAGCAAAGAAACAACAAACATATTACACGAAAAGTAGAAAGTAAAGCTTAAAGAGACAACATTAGAACATATTGACTTCATTAAAAAAAAAACATAGACGACACTTGACACTAAGCTCTGCTGGAAAGCTGACGTGAAAAAGAAAGGGAAGAGTTACAGACGAAAAATGTACTGACTCTTACGACAAATCACTGTTTTATCATTACATAACAAACTGCTAAGATATTAGCAAACATAAAGGCCAGTATGGTCTTAGGTATTCTCCGGGGTTGTATCTAAAGGATTAACATACAAATTGTTCGGAATTTTCATAACAAAATGTTAAGAAACGTCAGAAACATCGTTGTCCTGTTTAATTATCCGTTACACCACGCCTGGTATGGCGTGCAGGTTCTATAGCTAAGATTAAAGATCGATCTAGGTCAGGTGAGAAGAGATAATAAAGAAGGCACTTTAGTAAAACGATAACAAAGTTTAATGGTCAAAGGCTTAATGAGAAAACAATAACAATGTCTATTGGTCAGAGACTTAATGAGCTTACACTATACCCGATTACTAAAGCATGCATGTGCTTTCGGTTGAGGTATGGATTGAATTGTCTATAGGCCTTAGACCCAGTTTTATAATAGTTCTTTAAGAACGGTGTTGTGTTTTCATTTATGGTTAGGTTCGGTTATTTCATGGGATAATTATTGAAGGGTCTTGGTTTATCTTAATTTCACTTAGCACTTTAAAATACTGTAACTATTTTAACTTTAAAAATAACCTAACTTAGAATTAAGACAGATTAATCGTAGATTCGACTTTAGTACTCTTTAGACAGGTAGCTCCCATGAAATACGTTCCTGTGAACTACACATCCCGACTTACCTGTGAAGATTCGGAAATTGTTAGAGCAGCTACCACGCAGTAGCAGTAGGTGAGCGGAATAGGTGAGAGACAGAAGCCTGCCGGACTGATGTTCCGCATGAATATTTATAGCATAAAATCTGCCAACCATTGCAACTTTAAGGTTCATAATTGCCTGCGCTGTTCGCTTGCGTTGTTTATAAATTAACTTGAATATTTACATAATAGTTTTTAAGTACAAGTTCAAACTCAGAACATGGTGATAATTAATTTGTAGTTTAAATGTTTCTAGTAGTTTACAATATATCCTGGTATATTAGAAATCGCGAACTATATAGAGAAATGAAAATAAAATTTGTTGATAGCCAAATCCATTTGCAAAAAGCCACAAAGATAGTTTTAAATAGCACGGGATTATGAGGCAGTGAAGCTTCTCGGCAATACGACCCTAGTTAGAAGACTTGAGAAGAAAAAGCTTTTTGAAGTAGTGTATTGTGACAGCATTAATGATAAAACCAGATCCAATGTTTGTATTGGTGCACAATAAAATAATGCTTCAAAAAACTAGCAGAACCTAGAAGACGCGAATGTTTAATTGAATTAAGTTTGTAACGTTGTAATTGTATCTGAATATTATATCACGATTTTCTCTGTGTATCCGTTAAATTATTGTATCGATTGTCACAACATTACTATTACGAATGGATTTCAGTACTCCGACCCGTTTGACAGCAAGCGTTTTCCGAAGATGCGCATGAAAATAGGATATATTGAAGGAAGTTAAAATTGACCCCCTTCTCGTTTGGAATTCGGTCCACGATGGTGTCTTATAGCAATTAAGTTTTCAACTGCTGGTTGATGATTGCCAGATAGCATTTTTTTGTTAATATTACAAAGAGAAGTAACGCGTATCTTTTGTTAGAGTACCGGCTATGCTGTTGTGAAACATCGTGTGAAAAGTGGTGTGATAACCCTTTTATTTTAAAAGGGTCTTTCCGAGGGACTGATGCTCATTTATTCTGGGGAATTCCTTCCTTGAGCAGGAGTCCGCCGTCTTATCCGAAGTGGACCAGGCTGAGCTCGTCAATCTATACACTGGAGTCCAGTCCAGTAGCTTTTCAGATACGGAAAGCTGAAGGTATCGGCGAGTCCTGGTAGGATCTACTTAAATTATTATTAAGTGTTAGCCCTACCTGTATCTATAGTTTAGTTCTTGCTCTATCGTGCTAGTACCTTAAATTTTCTTAGTGAGAGCTCTAAAGACAATTACCGAGAAGTATATTCTGAAATATTACTTCAAGAGATACGGAGGTTCAGTTCTCTAACCTTATCTAGTGTTATTTTTTTGTAAAAGGCAGTCCTCTAAAACCCTGCCAACCTTTTACCGCTTTCATTCTCCTTAATACCTAAAAAAATCTGCTTGTCAAACCCATGGCAGAAAAATAATTAAAACTATTTAAACTTTATTCTTGAATGTTTCGTCTTGATAAAATTGAGCTCAATGTTCCTTACTTGGTGCGGCTATATTTATTCCTATTTATTTTATTCAGTAAATCCCTTTTAGTTAAGCGTTTCGAATATATTTTAGAAGTCTTCCATATTCCAGCTGCCAAGGGAATTAGCTAAGCATAGTTTAGTGGATATTTATTCTTTAATTTTAACATATAAATTGTTATATTTAAGCACTAGTAACTGGGTAATATTAAAATATTCTTTTAAAGATAACTCCTCTCGTTAAGTAGTATCGAGGTGCTTTATTGAGATTTTTATATAGTAATTAGTAATGTTAAGTTATTGATCAGAGACTTGATAATGTACCATAACTAGTGCTACTTCTTGATTTGGAGTTTAATCGCAGTGAGTACCAGGCCTAAATCGTTTGATTATTGTAATTTCTAGAGTGTCAAGATGAAGCTTAATTACCATAGCAATTAATATGATTGTAATTTGAACATTAATTACCACCTGTGGCATAAATAAGTTAGCTTGAGTGACATTCCATAAATTCTTTTAGCATAATATTAACCATTAGTAATCAGAAAATCTTCTAAATTTTAAGAAAGTAGATTGTTCTACCCAAGTAGTATTTTTTTAACAAACTGGTTTTTTGTATTCCTGGTGCTTATTTTGGAAACTATATTTAGGCTATAATTCAAGCTCATTCTATTTTTTTACGCTTTTTTACAGGGTATTTTTTCTAAATTTTATTATCCGATTTTCAGACAGATACAATTTCTAATAAATTTCTTGCAGTAAAAAATTAGTGGCGCCCGCCCTAACTGCCATAAACTTTAACCCACGACTTTAAAAAGAACAAAACTACAAACGGCTGAGTGAGTTAGGCATATGGACCAGCTGAATGAGCAATTAGCTGGTTACAAGTTACTAATTAGGCATATGGACCAGCTGAATAGAGCAATTAGCTGGTTACAAGTTACTTATTAGTCACAGAATGATTATGAAAAATAAAAAGATCCTTTTTGATTCTAATAGTAAAATACCTCAGGTCCAGTTACTGCTATCTGCTATCATATTATATATTCAGATACTGCCTTAGTTCTAGCCTGAGACGTATTAAGCTAAGCTTGTAAGTTTCCAGTGCACATGAACTCCGGAAATTTGTATTAGGTTTTATCAGTCACAACGACTGACTATTCAGATACCCAAGCATAATAAACGTTTCTTTAAAACTGAGAGAATAAACCATATGAGCTTTTTAAGATGCCCATGTTGAAACATTTCTTTTAATCTCTACTGCCTCTACTAATACGACAAAATTTAGTTGGCTGAAAAGTGAGAGATTCAAATGAAAATATACATTTTTCTACACATTATATGATTTTCAGGAGGAAAAATGGGGTAATAAAATATTTTTAGCATATATTTAAAATGTTAAGTTTTTGTAACACAGCAGGCTTAAAAAAGTGTTTTTAATTTTTATAAACGACCTTGGCTTGCTTCCCAAAATTCTCGTAATTTGAATTTAATGTAAAATCCACTTATTTGTTTTTCTCTGCTTATATATGTTATTTCCCAGATTTTTTTTCCACGAGTCACAGGATATGAAGCGAGTTGTTGTTTTTTAAATGTTTAATTATGATTTATGACGTTAGGCATCAATTTCATATTGAAACTACTTCGTTAACACGCACAACTTAACTCGTCAGTAATTTGTTTTCCATAATCCTACAAAGAAAGCATTACACATTAAATTCCATAATCACACGATATAAAATCAGAAGACTCTTTTACATGTTATATTTTGTCTGGATGAGCATAATTTATATATTATCTTATAAAATCTTTCATATTAATTCCTCCATATAATAACCTCTATGGCAGAACGAAGCATTAAATAATTAACAAGACCACGGAATTGTTAATTGCTATTTAAGAAGCTTCGCTTTTGTCGCACGTAAGCCTCGTTAGTAATGTATACCATGCATTAAACTTGTAAGATCGATATAACTCAAAAGCTCTTATACTACATAGAAAATTAATTCTAATTACCATTATTTTGATTAATTGAATTGGATTTAACGTACTTGCCTCTTCTGAACAAGACAGAGTATTACTGTCAAGTTCAGGTCTTTAAGCCAAAAGGTACATGTTGACTGAACATTAATACGGTTTTGTACTAAAAAAAATGAATGAACTAGTTTACTGCCATAAAAAATATTAAGGAGTTATCTAGATGTCAACGAAAAAGTTGATGGCTTGTAATTCGATTTTTCAGAAACATTTAATACAATCGATCTTCAATTATTGTTTATTGAGAAACTGCACGCATATTATGGTGTGAGAGGCACTTGCAATATCTTTAGAAGTCATACTTCACAGTAAGGAAAAAGTGGTGAGGAGAGATGAATGATATTAGTGTTCGGAAGGAAACGAAATATTGCAGAGAGCTCATCAAGGATCCATTATTGAGCTTGTATTGATCGTTTCTGTGGCGGTTACATAGCTGGCCTTGTACGTCAGTATGCTGACGACACGTCGATTCTCTCAGAATTATCAATAAAAACGTCTATTGGTCAAAGAGTTAATGAGTTTGCACTATACCATATTATTAAAACACGCATGTCCTT
>MU183927.1:136679-168272 GCA_016904865.1 Pissodes strobi
CCTGACTATTTCAATCATAAAATCTGCTAACCACTGCAACTTTAAGGTTTATAATTGCATGCGCTCCTTGCTCGCATTGTTTATAAATCAACTTGAATCTTTATATAATCTTTTCCAAGTTCAAGTTCAAACTTAGGACAGGGTGATAATTAATTAGTAGTTTAAATGATTTTTTAGTAGTTTACAGTACCTATAGCATCCAGATAACTTCTTGTTGCTAAGAGTACTGACCTTGCAATATTAATCGTTCCTTAAGAATCTACAGAGTGCTTTTGGTCATTTTATAGATAGTTTAGGAGAAAAATAATCTAAATTACTTATGTGAAAGAAGGTTGCAGCCTCGGAGATTTGCCCCAACTACAATGAAGAACAATCACGCAAAATTTCATATTATCATATTTTGAGATTATCGTTTTTGTTGCTCCTTGAGATATTTGAAATAAAGCTCTTTTCCGCTTCGTTGACATGCAGTCAGCTTTAAATTAAATTAAAAACACCGCTAAATTATTTTTACTTAGTTTTACAACTATCAACTTTTGCTTGAATGTTGCGGATGTATCAAGTTTTACGTGAATTCTCTGCAATTATATGGTTGACAATGACAAGTACCATTCAACTTATTTAATTTTCTGAATCCATCTATTACATTATTCCAAGCTTAATTTGGGTTACTAAATTTGTTGTGGCATAGCAAAACTAAGTTTCATTCAAGCAAAACAATGATTTTGCACAAAACGCTAACAGAACAGAATTTATCGGCACTAGCACTTCTTAGGATAATTATTGTGACATATTCACAGAGGGTTCGACGATAAAGTGCGGAACTTAACCATGTCATGTTATCCGTCAGAAGAAGAACACTAAGGTCAGCCTTCTGTAAATTAATCATTGCGAAACCGATTATTAAGCGTGGATGACGAACCTTGAACAGATAATTATACAAATTAATAATATATAGTTGACGCCAGCGTAGGTAAGTCGATTAATTATTATTGATCGCCCAGTACACAAGCATCAATCAATTAGAGTGACTGCAAAATGAAGAGATTTTCCAGGAATTTTATGCATATTTCGTATGATCTATAATTTAAACATATTATACCATGTCAAAATATATTATTTTGTAATGAATTTCAGTGCGAGACTATTATTGTATTTTGTAATTAATTATAGATATAGAATATCACTAGCCATAAAGAAAAAAATGCAAAGCTTTATTCTAATTATTTGTGTGCTTTTAGGTACCTAACTGACTTAACTCATACTACTGCTGGTAACTTAAAGACACCATACATGTATTTTTGATACTCTAATCTTCTTGCATGGGACGAGCAAAGATATTGAATAAATTTAGAATAGATTTCTGAAACATAAGAGGCCAAAATACAAACATAAATTTGGTACACCAAGATCTACAAGCAAATGCCCTTACAGAAACACAAGTATGTTCTACAACAACAATAGTAAACTACCCCTATCCTGAGTACGACTTACATACCCGATTTAGACATAAGTTCGGAATATGCCTTTTTGTCCGAAGCGACCTGTGATTGTTGCGCGTGTTTAAAATAATTTCATGCAACTTTTTTCACCAAAAATTGCTAGTAGTTGTTCTTCTAACTGCACGCCCCTTTTTTGTCCATAATAGCACTACTCTTAATTTTTTGTTGGTTATTCTCTTTCTTATATTTTGTCATTGCGTGTTTTACCCTTCGCATAATTAACTGAAATTGCTTTGCTTCATTCTTGACCTTTCTGTCTTCTTTCTGATTATTACTTGGTGACGTGCTGGTCCATTGGTCCATTTTATGCATGTACTGATTATTCTTACTCTTCTTGTGGTCCAACTATCTTGAAGATGTAATTTTCTTCTCTGTATTGATAATATATGATGACTAAATGTGCAGATTCCGTATTATGATTGACCTTAGTTGAAAGATTTATTTAAAAAAAGATGGCTATATAATAGTGGTGCTCACACCAACTGGCCAACAAGGCGATTTGTTATGATTTCCAAAAAAACTCAAAGAAAACTGGTACAGAAAACAATCTCGTGGGTCACCACGGCTATAAAAAATATAGACGGCTTGGATTAATGCAAAATATTATTTTTAGCTGGATCAGGGTTCTATCTGGAACAAGAGTATCTCCTCAACGAGTTCTTGGTCCTGTGTCCTATGTACAGGGATATTGATTAGATTTTGACCACCCCTCTACCTTTTTTATTTTTTAAGCTACAGTGCTGAAATTTTTACCGCATTATAAGAAATAAAAAGTATTTTTGTGAAAATCGAAAAAATTTTATACAGGGTGTGCCAAAAAAGTATGGCAAATCAATGTTACCATTTTTTTTAATGGGACACCCTGTATATTTGTAGCAAGTTAAAGAGCCTTTAAGAAGGCCTTTTTAAAAATATATAATATGACGTATTGACTTGTCATAGTTTTCGAGCTATCATCGTATAAAATGTTAAATATTGGTTATTTATTTACTTTTAAAATAGAGCTCTTCAAATCATAGAATAATACTTAACTAACCCAGGAGTAATACGAAAAGTTTGCGTCAAAACAATGTTTAAATATTAAATATCTATGTAGGTATAAGTTATGATATTTTAAGTAAAATGGAAAGAACCAGTATTATTAACTACAGGCATACTAATATACAAAATGAAAAAGGAACATAAGAATATTATATTGCTAAATGTTCTACATGGCACTTATTTACTTTAATACATTTTACATAAATGCGTTTCTGTCTTTCGATTGCAGCCAAAATATAACCCTGATTATTTGTATTTAGTATTGCTATCTCTTCTCGTAGGTAACGTTTGATGCTATCAGGCGTTAATAATTCTTCGGGTGCTTTCTCGTTTAATTTCCCTTTAAGGAAACCCCACAGAAATATGTCCATAACTGTCAAATCGAGACTGTTGGCTGGCCATCTGATACTCCCAAATCGTCCAAGCCATACAGGAAACCTATCATTTAGGAAGCGAGTTACAATACCGATATTATGGTAAGGAGCACCATCTTGTTGCCACAAAACTTCATTGTTCTCTGGCAAATTTTGAGCAACATCTTGGACTAAATCAAAGTATAGGTCCGCGTTCAAAGAACCATTAAATAATATGGGTCCTATTACCCTGTTGTTTAAAATTCCTCACCACACATTTACGGATGAACGACCAGAACGTTTAACTTGACAAATACCGCGGGGGTTTTCTTGAGCCCAAATATAGCTTCCGTCTATTAAATGTTAAAGCAGTTGAAAACACTGATTCGTCAGTCCAAAAAATTTTGTTAAATAATAGCCCATCTTTTTCAAAAAGGTCCATCATATTCCGAGCAAAATCCAATCGGATTCTTTTATTTTCCTCAGTTGTGGCAATGTATTCTGTATTTTATAATAAGTTTTTCATAGTTCTTGTGCAGCCATGGGTATGGAAGTAGTAGGTTTTTCTAAAAATCAGCAGTTTAAAAAAAAAGAAAAAGGAAATCCAAAACAGTTTACCTTGAACATGTAGCAGGATATTCAATTCGTCATCATAATAGTTTTCATCTCGAATTATCGTTTGTTCCTTTCTCTTAAACGATAGTGTTTCCGTTACCTGTTTATACATATTAGGAAAAGTATTCAAACTAGGAATAATTCTTTCTTCTGCATATCGCCTAGCATATTGTAACCGCGCTTGACGTTTATTGTAATTACTTTTTATAAAAATTTCATAAATATCGCGTCTTTCTTCTTCTGTGAAAGGCATTTTGATAAGCTGTCACTAATCAAATTAAACAATATGGAAGTTGACGTATCTAACATCTTTTTTTTCAGCGCCAATTACGAGTATGAATATTGCGAATTCCGAATTCTTAATTTCATTTAAAGCATTACTAAAAATAGTAATAAATGCAGGATTCAGGGCAAACTTTCGTATTGTGGGTATACTCCTGGCTTAGTTAAGAATTAATCTATGATTTATTGTCAAATGTGTTGAAAAGTAATTTCAAAAGACCTCTATTTTAAAACAAAATAAATAACCAATATCTAACATTTTATACTCTGATAGCTAGAAAACTATAAAAGAAAAATACATCATATTATACATTTTTAAAAAGGTCTTTTTAAAGGCTCTTTAACTTGCTATAAATATACAGGGTGTTCCATTAGAAAAAAAGTAAAATTGATTTGCCATACTTTTTTGGAAAACCCTGTATAACATTTTCTCGATTTTCACAAAAATACGTTTTATTTCCTATAATTCGGTAAAAATTTCAGCTCTGTAGCTTAAAAAATAAAAAAGTTACAGGGGTGGTCAAAATCTGATCAATATCCCTGTACAGGGATCAAAACGGCTTCCTCCACCACGTGTCACATATATATTGACCGACGGATAGCAAAAAGAAAGGGCGGATCGATTGTTTGGTGGATTAAAGTTTTAGGTTAGGTAGTTTATTTTTTATTTGTAGTTAATTTAAACAGAACTTTGCCTTATGGCGTTATTAATTTTCACTGATTCACTTTTAAGGCGTGCCTGATCAGAGTGGCTTTTCCCTTTCGGTAGTTCGCACTGATAGGTCTTTTTTAAACGTGCCTGATCAGAGTGGCTTTTCTCTTTCGGTAGTTCGCACTGATAGTTCTTTTTTAAACGTGCCTGATCAGAGTAGCTTTTCCCTTTCGGTAGTTCGCACCGATAGGTCTTTTTTAAAGTGAGAGCTTTGATGTGCCAGAGGGGCTTTTCCCTTTCGGTAGTTCGCACTAGAGATCAAGTCTGCCGATATGGGCTGCTGCACAGCTTTTTATACCAAAGTTTGACCTCTAATTCGACTATTGTTTTGAATTGTCAACAAGGTTAATCATAACAGTTTATAATTTAATTAACAACAATTTATAATTGCCATTCAAGATTAGGTTCAAACTTTCCACTGTATGATTTTATGTTAGTTGACAATATATATATTGATACCTATATATGTGCATACACACAAAATAGCCCTTTACAAGAAAATACTGGGCTACGGAATTCGAAACACTCTCAGCATTAACTTACAATTACAAGGCAAAGCAAATATTAAGTGGTAAGTAGGCGTCTATAAAGCTTTGACATATTGTTGGGAAAGGTCTTAGACTCCAGCCACAATAATGCATTAATAAAGTTTTGTACTCATGTTATTAGTAAGGATGCATCGTTCACAATGAAATTATTTTATCCCTACATTGCTTCTAGTTAGTATGCAGTAAATACTGTCGAGTAAATGACATAGCGCTGTCTGGGGTTTCGTATTACAGTATGCTCTGCCGATAATATAGAGCTTCCCAGCAATCTAAAAGGTAACTGTATTTAATGGGAAATTTGTCGGTGCAATAATTTACCGGAGGACTAAATTACTAAAACAGTCTGTAGAACAATAAACTGTGACATCATCAATTGTCATTACCTGCGCATAATGTACGCTCTGTGACGGTAATTCCCAGTCAAAAAATAAATTCTCTCTATGGGATATTGTTTCTGCAAACTTCTCTATTAGCATCGCGAAAAGTCTGGGGGTCAGTAAAAAAATAATAAATAAAAAATAATAACGGTACTGCGAGTATTATTAGAATTGAAATACTATATAAATTAAAATATGTAGGATATTTAGAACGGAGACGGCTTTTTATGTAGTTGTAGTTTAAAAACACATGCAGGCGGCCTAAAAGCTCACAGATTTGGCTACCAGAGTAATCAAAGAAGAATGAAAAAATTACCTCTCGATCCTCGCCTTCACCCAACCCACCAATTTCCTTAAGGATGGGTTGCTTCTAAAATATTGTAAAAAGGTGCACCCACTAGTATATGACTATCACTCTGCATGACTGAAATTCTGCACATTCAAATATGTATTTCCACACCAAATAAGAAACAATAACAAAAAGGTAATCCTACCTCAATTGGGTAACATCCATACAAACCATAATTAAGGAAATTATTAACCTTTAATAATATTTCTAGCATAATTTCTTAACAAATTAGTACCAGTGTCATTTTTGTACTAATCATGGCTACGTTTACTATTTGCTGCCATGGACCCGGGAGCATATTTGCACATCCTCACATACGATGGCACCAGGGTGCTGAAAACTGTCAGCCTTTGTAAACAATAATTACGCTACAAAAGCTCACTGATTTCGACACCTACGTAACTGGCTATCATAGGCACCAGGGTGCTGAAATCGGTTAGGTTTTGTAAGCGTTTGCAGCGCTACAAAAGCTCACTGATTTGGGCACCTGGAATACGCTGTTATATAATATGTCGCTTTTTGCATGGCCCTCCGCTCGCTTCGCTCGCTACGGGGGCTCAAGAAATAGAAACTAACCAGGTGCTAACCCAAACTAACCCAAGACATACCCAAAATCAAGAAAAAAACTGTTTCGAAACTTAACCTAAAAAAAAAAGCAACGGGGTTTGAACCCGGACCGTCCAGGTGAGACCCAGCGATCTAAACCTCTAGACCACCAGAGCTCTTACCGCAAATTGATTGCACCATAAAGACATGGCGCGATTAGGTGCCCAAATCAGTGAGCTTTTGTAGTGCTACAAACGCTTACAAATCCTAACCGATTTCAGCACCCTGGTGCCGTCGTATGTGAGGATATGCGACCCGGGATGAATTGCCGGGTCGGAAACAATCAAGGCAGAAACTACACCAGAGAATTACCAGAGAGAAAACAGTCTCTGGAATTACTGCACTTATGTGTGACACTGATACATGGCGCAGCAATTTAGAAATTCGATTAAATATTTAACAACACCCTCTATATAAGGAAGCCATGAAACTATGAAAAGCAGTAGCCAATATGGCCACCCCAGTTGAGACTCTTGAAAATATATTTCTTTTTATTTGAACTTGTTAATACTTAAACAACAAAATAAAGTACAGTGTGCAAACTAAACGGCAATATTTTAGGAAAAAAAAATATTTTGCGCACTTTTCATGCCACCATTCAGCACACGATATGCACTCAATCCAGTCCTTTGTAACAGGCTCTTTATATGTTGCGTTGCCCCCTAGACAGTTCCACATTTTCATATGGGGCAGTGATTTTGGCTTCTTTGAAACTGCTTTTCCACTCTTGACACTGTTCTTTGCCTCACTGAGATACACATCAGATTTCCTTTTTAAATTCCCTCCCGTGAGCATATATATAAACTGCAGACGCATAAGGTTCTGCCATAGGGTGACTGTAATATAAATGTCAGTTAAAATACCCCCGGTACGTTTCGTCTTCAATTATTTGAACACTTCATGTCTGGCCCTCCGCTCGCTTCGGGGGGACAACCATCAGTGTTGGGGAAACTCCCCAACACGTGTAGAAACTATCGTTTTTCACCGTATAGTTTGGTGATAACACCCTGTATGCATGTAGAATGACTGAGCCATAATTAAACACAAAATAGATTTATTTCACCCCGGGTACATTCCAATTTGTCATTTAAATCAGCAAATGTCAAGTTCTTTAAAACCCCTTAGTCCAACCCTAGACGGACGATCCCTTAATTCGAACCTGTACAGCAGTGCTGTCAATATAACCGATTACAATAGAGCCAACTTTCACTAGTAATGGAAAACGTTTGTAATCGTTTTCAAGTTAATGTATTTTTGTCTCCGTCAGCCTTGTGAACAATCAGTTTGCTACATAAAACAGCTTCTACCCTTGTAATCTCAAATGAATTCGATATGTGTTACCGCCCACTTTCATTATGTAGTTTTGCCGCTAGGCGACTAGCTGAAGGAAAGAAATTAATCAAGTCAGTGCTCTGAAAACAGCAAACCTGCAAACTAGCAAGTGCCTCTTCGCGCCAAAAGGTCAAATTCCTTTTTGGGCAATTTCTCTTGTATGCACGAATATTAGAAAATATTTCGTGCACCTCAGTTATCTTTGTCCAAGGTTGGACAAAGATCTCCTTTTGAGCCTTTTTAAAGCAATTCTTCGAAGTTAGAAACGATAGCATCCCCGTTCCCGTTGGAAATTGGAACATAAAATGGCGGAAGGCAGACTGACATTCCTGGTCGAATTCCTGTAAAGCAAGGCAGGTAAAGCAGTCAAAGTGGAAAGGTATGCTGTGTGAAAGTTGCTAAGTTGGAGAACGAAGTATTAAAATAAGAAAGATAAACACTAATTTTAAATCAAACAATCAAGACTCTTCAGTAGACATTTCTAATTTTAAGAAACCTTTTGTAATTTTAGTTTTATATTTGAACGAATGATGAGTGATTGAAAGTTTTAGTCTAAGAATTTTACATATATATTTTCTATTTAACATAGAAAACACTGTTTATTTATCTTCATTATATTTAAATGCAATTTACACCTGCATTATTAAATTATATCAATACCGAATACATGTTTCAATTTCTCTCACCACCCTATGTTATACTGTCCATTAAAAGTGGTTAATTAAAATACCACACCCTTCTTTATGGTTTTAAGCAATAATAAAAGAATTTGTTTATCCCGATCAATCAGCAAGAACTAACCAAAACTAACCCAACGCATGAAAAGCAACTGCATTTATATTACAGTCGCCCTATGGCGAGATACTTCCGCGTCTGCAGTTTACGTATGTCTCCCGGGAGCGCTTGTGGTGGTGGTATATTATTACCGATGTTTAATTTGGTCCTGCGTTTTGGATTTTTCTTCTCTTGTTCCCCTTTAATCAACTGGTCTTTATATGGGGAGTTGATGATAATTTCCGACTTTTTGCTTCTATGATTTATTGATCTAACCGCAATTGATTTGGGTAACGGAGAAATGGTTGTTAATTTTATATATGTTGATGATGTTTCAGGAGTGTTTGTTAAATCAACGGTGCCGTTTTCTGGCGCTGCAGCAACTTTTTCTTGGAAAATTGAAATGATTGCAGATACGTTGGAAACCACTTCTGTAGGCTGAGGTATATTGCTTTCCCTCTGTAATATCATAGTCGTAGATTGAGGTACAGATGTAGGTGTTGCGCTGACTATGGTATCTCTTTTATTGGCATGAATATTTTTCTCAGTTGTAGAATTTTCCTGACAGCCCAGCCACGGTTGGGCTGTCAGGAACGTTGAAAGCATTTTCAATATATTAATTAACATTCAGATTAAACCATTTAAACTTACCTAATAACGTTATTATCCGTGTTTATTTGCTTAAAATGCACAAGATGCATACAGAGACTCGGCTTTATGGGTACGAACAAAAACTTTGCTGATGTCCATGGCCCGTTCCGAAAAGCGACGAGTGCGCACTGTTATTGACCGCGCACTGTTAAAGCTTCCTACCCTACTTTGACCGCCTTTTTCCTCCATATAATAAGATATAGGTAAACACAGATATCTTTTAGGCTACAAGCGGACAACATCAAAGGATTAATTTTAATACCTGAGTTTTACTCAGGATACCTAAACACTTTTTATTTGTAGCATTATTGAATATTGATTAAGGGTTGTAGGCTGGTTTTAGGTACGTGATGTAATAATTAAAGTATGTTTAAGCTTTGGTTTAAGTTCAGTCGCTTAGTTCAGAACATTGACTTTTAATCTTATAAATTATTGTGTATAATAGAGTTACGTAGTTTGAAAACATGGTGTTAACCTGTTGTATTCCCAAATATAGAAGGAATTATAAAAATGGAGACAAAGTGGCGTTTTTTTCATTTCCACCGGGGCGGGGGTGGATTAAGGCAGCAGTAAGTACATTCAATTAAGAGGAAAAAATCGTTTGTTCCAAGGAAGAATACTCAAGCTAGTTTTGTTTTTCTATTGTTAGAGGCAGTATTCTTCGTTGGAACAAACGATTTTTCCCTCTTCATTGAATTTACCTTAATTCACCTCCTTGTGAAAATGAAAAACAGGTTAACACCATGTTTTCAAACTACTTAACTCTATTATACACAATAATTTAAACTGTATTCACAATTATTTAAACTGTATTCATATACAGGGTGTACCTAACATTTCGTGCTCAACATATGAGATAAATAATGATATTTTTCTATTTTATTACCTAAAAAATGCTATGCAATGCCTACTTACTCTACCTCTAGGGTGGTGGTATTGTATTCATTGACTGCCTTAGTAGGTACGGCGGCGCTGGAGCGTGGGAAATTTTTGTACGAAAAGCTGTCTGTCTGTTTAAAAAGCTGTCTTCAAATAGAGCTTGCCGACTTGGGCTAGTAGCCCCTCAATATAGCTCCTAAACGGTCTGTCTAAAAACTGTCTTGAAAGTCAGCTTGCCGACTTGGGCTAACAGCTCCTCACTGCCCTCAATAGGGCTCATCGCGAGGGGCTGTATTGAGGGGCTGTTAGCCCAAGTCGGCAGGCTGTCTTTCAAGACTGCTTTTTAGACTCACCGTTGAGGGGTTGTATTGAGGGGCTGTTAGCCCAAGTCGGCAAGCTGTCTTTCAAGACAGCTTTTTAGATAGACAGATAGCTTCTCCCACGGTCATTAAAATTTTCCCACGCTCCAGCGCCGCCATACCTACTTGCCTTGAACGAGATCTTGATCTAAAGCAGGCAATTAAGGTAAATATATGTTTTAGGTGTGTGAAATCCACTTTAGACCCAATGAATATATGTTTTATTAATATTGATGATGCTCCTCAAGTTCACTTAAACTTTATTGTCTTTATTTCTGAAAATCTGTTTATATCAATAGAGCAAATGAGTGCTGCTGTCAACAAAATTGTATGTCAACTACGTTGGGGTTTGGATCCTTCGGCAACATGCACTAAAACAGAGTTTTATCCACAATACCGAAACAGAATATTTGCACTCGACGCGCGTTTCAAGACAAAAGTCTACTGAACTTACCTCTTGAAGTACAGGATGTTAACACTGTATAGGGAGAGTTCTTATTGAAGCTGCTTATTTAAACAACATACCGAACAGCGTTCTGTAGAAGGCAATTTTTACACATTGTAAGTGATATTTTAACATCTTTAGGAACACACTCACTTTTTTGCATTTACAATAATTACCACAAGTGCAGAACTTTCATTACTTAACAGTACATGTCAACCAATTTAAAAAAAAAATGGAAAACGTCGAGTCAGCTAAGTGTTTTTTTTTCTTTCTGTTTGTTATTGGTATTAAAAAAGTATGCTTGAAAAACTAGGCAAAAAAGCTACGGAAACCTAGTGAAAGAATAGGTAGCATTTAAAAAAATCAGGTTCCTAAGACAGTTTATTTTTTAACACAACGGAAACCATTGTGTCAATTCCAAAAAACTACCCTCAAATAAACATAATTTTATTCCCATTACTTTATCTTATTTGAACAGTATGTATGTATACTTGATTTATTTTATATACACTTCGAAGTATATTTTACACAAACCATTGTATAATTAATAGCCATAGCCGGTATTTTGTATATAATTGCATATTATAATTGTTAAACTGCTTATTATAATAATTATTATGTTCATTTCTGTGATGGGTATTGCTTCCAAACGATCTATTGCTGTTTGTTATTTTGGTAATGCAATTAACAATTGAAAATAATTTAGGTATTTATATTTTTGAAATAAAAAAGTAACAAAAGTAGTTTATATATTAATCAATACGTTTTCCATTGTCAGAGCCTGCTCCCTACGCGCGACGCCATCTTAGATTTAGATATAAGGCCTTCTTGCTTAGAAGATGTTGTATTTAGAAACATTATTTGATGACAAAATCAACTATCAAATGTGGCTATTATATACTAAATTTAAGCTAATTTTAAATATATGAAATTTAATATGTTACATGGTCTGCTTCAAAATGCAAATTTATGAAGGATAAAACAACAAAAGTGCTTACATCCGTGGAGAAATATGTCAATTCAAATAGGTTGTACTTATTTCCTATATCAGTTATCATCCATTACGTACAACGTATCATGCTCTTGCAGGGATGTCATGTCATCCATAAATTGTGTTACCAACGTTAGCTATGAAAAAAGATATTCGAATACTCGTATGAAATATACTTTGTTTCGTAACGGTTTCAATACGAACGCAAAATAGAAAAAAAAATAACTAAATATATTCTTTATTCATGGCACTCAGGATGTCAAGAATTAAATTTAACACAATATGTATAATAAAAATATGACTCAATAATTCAATCCGCCTCCGTATATTAAATTCCCACTGAAAATTAAAATAGGTGAAATCTCCAGCGGGATATGAAACTTTTCTTTAATGTGTGCGCTTACTAAGATACCAGGGAAAATTCCTTTCAAATTGCGTGTCTGATTAAAGCTCCTTTCTGCAACGGAAAATTATTCAAAGTAGTTATATTCGGAGCTGTTTACAGACTTTGTCATTCAGATGATCCGTCGGCACCTGAATTTTTTATCGGCTTCTCCTCTCTTCCTTTCCTGAATGTTAACGACTACCCAATCTGCATAAATTTGGATACTTTACCATAAATAAAATCAAGATAATATCTGAATGCTTCCTCATTTAATTGATTATTGGAAATATATTTTTCCTCATAATTCTTAGCATAAAAATAATTGGGAATATTTAAAATAAATAATTATTGTATATTTTAGTATTATAACGAGTACTCAATATTATATGTTAAATAGTATTTGTATTCAATATACATATTAGAATTTGCTATTAAGATCGGGATCAAACATATTCAACATGGAGTTTATTGTATTCGTGCATTAAACATATAAGTATGGTATGTAATAAACTGACCTTTTTTTTCTTCCATCTTCCTTTTTTCTAACTACTAGTGTTCCTCTAAGGGAGATAAATTGTAAGCAACTATAAATTAATTAAACTTGTCTTGGTAATCGTACAACTTGTTAACCTCTGCTATCTAGTTAAGATGTAGTTACGAAAAATCTGATGTGCAAAGTAAGCTTTGTAAAGCGATTAGTCAATTGGCTAACAACGGATCCATATGCCTGGTTCACTTAGCGGTGTTTATATTTATAGGTCTGGATCGTCGAGTTGACAGTTGGGCGAAGGCGCCACTAATTTGTGTAATTTGAATATATCAATCATTTTTCAGCAATGAAATTAGCGTGGTAAAATTTAGAAAAAATACCCTATTTAAGAGTATCGATAAACCTTAAAAGAAATTGCATAAACTCAACTTGACCTTGACTTCAGCATACCAAAATAAACATCAAAGATCCTACTTAGGCTATTTATTTAATTATTATACATATTCTCATACATACCGTGCACAAAGGAAAATTAATTTGGTCTCAGACCTAAAATTAAGATTATGGTATCGCACTTAAAATAATGATAAGATTTTCTCAAATAAGTATCACCCAAATTATATGATCATTAACCATTAATTAAACGTCAGACTGCGGCTGGAGTGAGGCAAGGATGTATCCTTTCTCCGCTCCTATTTAATATCTATATCGAGCATATTATGAGCGAGGTGTTGGAGGATTGGTCTGGTGGTATCGCAGTTCTCTTCAGCAGTTTAATTCGTCCATCGTCGTGCGAACGCCTCCCTTAACTCCTGGCAGTCCTTTCTGTTGCAGGCTCTTCTCATCCAGTCATGTCCAGCCAATCTCTTTATGTCACCCGACCATTTTGTTTGAGGTCTTCCTCTTCTTCTCTTGTTCTCCCATGGCCTCCATTCAACATTTTATCACTCTCCGCGTCCATCTGTTGTCTGTCATTCTTCCAATATGTCCCGCCCAGTTCCATTTTAATGTACATATTCTTTCTACTATGACTTTTGTTCTTCTTCTTATTTCTATAATGGTGATGTGATCTTGAAGATTGATGTTTAGGATTCGTCTTTCCATAGCTCGCTGTGTCGTTTGAAACTTATGGATAATATTTTTATTGAGCGCCCAGGTCTCTGTTCCGTAGGTGAGCACCGGTAGAACATACTGGTTTAAAACTTGCGATTTTATCGTATTCGGCATGTCGGACTTAAAAATGTCTTGCATCTTGCTAACCGCTGACCATCCCAAGGATATTCTTCGAGCTAGATCTGCGGTCAAGTTGTTTTTTGCTAACTCGATTTTCTGACCTAGATATATAAAACTCTGGACTCCTGCAATCGGTTGGTTGTTTAGGATTACCTGTACGTCATTGGTTAAATGTTTAGTTTTATTAATATTGATTTTTAAACCTATTTGTTCTGATTTTTCTTTTAGTTCTTCAATCATACTCTGTAGATCCCTTTAGTTTTCAGCTATCAGCGTGATGTCGTCAGCAAATCTGACATGATTTAGAATTTCGACGTCTATTAGGATTCCTTTGTTCTGCCAATCCAGGGTTTTGAACATATCTTGTAGAGCCAGGGTAAATAGTTTGGGAGAGATCGAGTCTCCTTGTCTTACTCCACGTTTTATCTCTATTTTATTTGTTTTTTCTTGTATTGTCATTATTTGGGATGTCGCGTTTTCATATATGTATTTGATAATGTTTGTGTATCGGTTATCGATTCTCCCATTACTTAGAGCATTTAATATCACCCATATGTCTTTGAATCGAAGGCCTTCTCGTAGTTTATTATTGCTATCCAGAGTGTTGTATTGTATTCATTTGCTTTTTTATTAGTGTCCTTGTCGTTTGCAAGTGGTCCATAGTACTGTAGTCCCGTCTAAAACCCGCTTGTTCTCTAGGTTGATATGCATCCAATTTATTGGTAAGTCTTTGGGTGATAATCCTTGTGAATACTTTATAGAGAACCGATAGCAGGCTTATTGGTCTATAGTTTTCGAGCTTGTACTTATTGCCTTTCTTGAAAATGAGGACTACTATAGCGTTAAATCAATCCTCCGGAACTTTCATTTGAACCAAGCAATGGTTGAATAGTCTTAGGATCTGAGCCATCATAGATTCGCCTTCATACTTTATCATTTCCACAATAATGCCATCTTCCCCTGGTGCTTTTTTGTTGGGCATGTATTTAAGAGCGTTTTCTATTTTGGTCGTCGTTATTTCAGGAATATCTTCGGATCCTACATTTCTGACTATACCTCTATTTTTTTCTTCTTTCCCTGGTGGAGGTGTTTTCTTAGCCTCGTAGTGTGATTAATAATATTTTTTCACTGTTCTTGTTATTTATTCCACCTCAGTAATTTCTTCTCCGTCGTCATTTAATAACTTTGTTATTTGTTGTTTTCCTTCCTTCATTTATGTCTTTAGTTGTTTTAGACTTTTATGTTCTATTAGGGTTTCTTTTATCCTCATATTTTTATATTTCCTGTTATCTTCTCTTGCTTTTTTCCTTATAGTTTTATTTAGTTGGGATATAGTCTCTTTGTTATTTATTCGATCCGTTAGTCTTCTTGTTTGTTCTTTAATTAATTGTTGAGTTTCCTGACTTAGTTTGTGGTTCGTGGCTTTTTTATTCAGTATTATTGCCTGAGCTGCTTTCAGTAGGCCTTTTTGTTATTTCTATGTTTATGGTGTCTATGTCCGAATCTTATTCCCCCTGCATATTATGTTCGTGTACGATCTCCGCGTATTTCATAATTTCCTGTTTTATTTCTTCACCCTCTATTCTCTTATTTTCAGGTCTTATCAGCTTCCTTCTTTCTTTTTGTGTGTTAACTCTTATTGTCGCCCTCAGCATCCTGTGGTCGCTACCTATGTTTATCGTGTTTAGCAATGACGTATCTAGAACTATGTCATTGTCATTACAAATGACGTAGTCAATTTCGGTTTGTATATTTCCGTCTGGACTTTCCAGGGTCAATCTCCGTTCTTGTGGTTTTTTATAATACGTGTTCATTAGATACAGATTTCTTTGACTAACATAATTTATCAGTATTTCCCCTCTGCTATTTCTTATTCCTCGTCCGAAGGGACCTATTCCTTTCGCGTTGGGGTTTTCTTGTACTAATACTTTTACGTTGAAGTTTCCCATCATTATTGTGTATTTTGTCTTGTTTTTGTTCAACGCTTCGTTAAAGTTTTCGTAGAATGTTTCCATTTCTTCTTCTTCGTGGTCTGTAGTAGGAGCGTACACTTGTGTTATTTTGCATTTGTATCTTTTCTATTCGTATTTTAGCATATTTATTACGGTAAGTTTAATTACAGCTAACCTATTATATAAAAATATTATAATATGATCCGATACGTATTTATACTACTGTGCATAGTTAGCAAAAATGATATGCAGGTCATATTGACGTTCCATTGCTCGGGTCGACTATTGCAATCGTTTGAAATATGCAATATCAGGCTACCGTCTGAATTCTGATTTTCTCACATCTTGTGGTTTAGGGGAGTGATTTGTGCCGGTGGAGCTGGTCGTATTGCGTAAGTACCTATATAGTTTAAATAATAGATATATTAGGAATATTAGAAATATGCTACAGGTTATTTTAAATAGTATATCGTGCATGATTTCATTTGCTGTACTTAGTGCATGTACAGAGGTTGTTAATAGGGGTAGTGTTGGCTTGAGTTTGTGAAATATTATGTATATTACTGTAAATGATAGTATACTGTTCCATATAACCATGTTACTGTCGTTTGTTCATTTATAATTATTTGATGACGTTTGCGATTGCTTGATCTCTAACGTAATAGTTTGTAGCAATTCTTTACTTGATGTTAGGTTAAGATGTGCTATGGATATTGACCAGTTGTGGTTGATGCATTCTTCCATATTACTGAATTTTGGTCGCTGTAAATTTGCTGTCGGATTCAGTATAAACGTTTTCAATTTGGTCCATGCTGCTGGTATTACATGAGTGACTGATAATGTATCATTTTTCTTCTTACCGGGGAATCGGTTTGGAGTGATTAGTTTCTTTTTAATTTGTAGCTTTACATTAACATGGGATGGATGTTCTTAGTGCACCTGTAGCTGACGTTTTATTGCTCTGTATTGGATCCATACAGGTTAAATCCATGCCCTCTCCAGGATGCATAATAATATATTCATCATCCTTTATCTCAGTGTTGACCATTAGTGACGGGCGATGACGTCTCATTGCGCGGTAAGCGCACTGAGTCGTCGTGAAATGGCTTTGTGGTATCTGCTGATCCTTTTAGGATATCGCCTAAAAGTCTGGGTAGGTAGCAGTATTTATTTTCATATGGAATGCATATATGTAAACCTGTTCCTGTAATTTGTTTTGTTACATGATTGTTATTATTATTATCAGTATTTTTTCCAGCTACTCCTAGATGTAGAGTGATGTTCAACTACACAAGTTTGGCTTTCCCAGGCAAATGGATATGAAAATAATTCAAAGAATTGATTTATTTTCTCATTTGTTGGTACCCCCTGTTATTTTTTAGTGGTGCTGTCGTCCTCTGCTGGGATGAGTTGCTATCTTATTACGCCTATAGTTGACTTGAGCCATTTTGTGATTGACTCCAGCTGCTGCAGCGCTGCCTCGACGTATCCTCACACCAGTTCAATCCATCAACGCTGAGTGACGGAGAGTTTGCCCTTTTGGAACTATAAGTGAGTTATTTCATAATTTCCATTTCCATTTATGATGCTGATGATACATCCCCCATTTATTTAAAAATATATATATCTAGGCATCTTCTTCTTGTCCCTAGATGAAGTATATTATCTCCAGGAAATTGAATTTAAGAAGAGTATTTCCCCCTGGTGTACGTTTCTATTTTTCCCATTATTATTATATTATTATTCTTTTTAATTGCCCCCTATCTGAGTCTTAATTTTATTATATGCACATTTTTTGTGGACTCTATATTAACTTTCTATATCATCTATTTGGCCGCTTTCATGTTTTTATTATGACTTTCTCTTGTATCTTAGATAGTTGGCAATAACACTTGCGTTCCAAATTCTTGTTCTATCTTTCTAATATATCCCTGTTTGCTTCTCTAAGTGCCTCTAATATTTTTCTATGTGCTTTATTTTCTACTCTAAGTATATACAATATCTATGTACTCTATTTCCCATTCTAATATCTATGTACTATATTTTTTACTTTAAGTACATATTGTTTCCATTTTAAATGTATCTTATACACTCTTAAGTGTCTTATTATGATTTTCCCTAATATGTAAGGTATTTATCATTGAAACCTGGGTTTGTAGATACTTTGCGCACTGTCACTATTTTTTCCTAAAATCGCTAACAGTCTTCCTTCGAAGTCCTCGTCTTCTTTCTTGTCTATACCTTCACTACTCTCAATTTTATTAGTGTTTTTCCCCAAAATTGCTAATAGTCTTCTTTCGAAGTCCTCGCCCTCTTTTTTGTTTATAATTTCATTATTACTGTTTTGTTGCCTCTTATCTTTCTCACGTTTTTCTTTTTCTGCCTCTTGTATAACTAACTGCATATCCATATCTTCCGTATCCTCTGTACTATCGTCCTATGTGTCCTGTGAATCCTCTTCCTAGTTACTTAGTTTCTTATGTCTTCTTAACTTTTAGTTTCCTTGTATTTGCTTAGTTTTTGGTTACTTCTTACTTAGTTTCTGGTTACTTTTTACTTAATTTTTATATATATATTTTTTTTGTATTTACTTAGCTTCTGTTACAGTAGTACCTTAGATAATAGTATTGTATGACCTTCCCTATGTTTGGCGATATCCATCTTCAATACTAATTTAATATTTCTCGTATATTTTGCTTTCCAAGTGTCTGACTTGTGATTTTCTCTATAAGGTATTTATCTGAGACAGTTGGGTTTAAAATTCTTTATGCGCCCTGTATAGTATATACATTTCTTAGTTTCTCCTTTATTTCCTACTTCTTAAAAACATCTTCATTTTCTATTTGCTTGTTCCCTGCTCGTGATTGTTCTTCTAACTGTAGGCTCATTTTTTGCCCATAATGGCACTACTCTTAACTTTTTGTTGGTTATTCTCCTTCTTATATATTGCCATTGCGTCTTTTGCCCCTCGCATAATTAACTGACATTTATTTGCTTCATTTTCATTATTGACTTCCCTATCTTCTTCCTGATTATTGCTTGGTGATGTGCTGATCCATTGGTCCATTCTATGCATGTACTGATTTTTCTTACTCTTCTTATGGTCCAAACTGTCTTAGAAGTATGTTTTGTTCTTCTGTATTGATAATATTTCATGACTAAATGTGCAGATTCCGTATTATGATTGGCCTTAGTTGTAAGATTTATTTAAAAGAAGATGGCTATATAATACTGGTGCTTACACCAAATGGTCAACAAGGCGAATTGTTATGATTTCCAAAGAATCTCAAAGAAAACTGGTACATAGAACAATCTTGTGGGTCACCACGGCTATACAGAAGTTGAGAGGGCTCGGATTGAAGAAAAATATTATTTTTAGCTGGATCAGGAGTCTATCTGGAAAAAGCGTATCTCCTCAACGAGTCCTTGGTCCTGTGTCCTAAGTACGGGATCAGAACGGCAGCCTCCACCACTTGTCACCTATACGCTTCTACCGCTTTTTGCCTATGGACCTGACTTCATTGCAGTAGTTTCGCTGTTCTCTTTCAGAAGACGTAGCTCAGATATAGGTAGTGGGAGAGATGAATAGAAACACTCGATGTAAAAAAGGCTTGGTTTATTAACTTTAGGTTGAGTATAGAAGGTTGTAAGTATTACCAAAATATTCGGGAATGCATATCTCGTAAGTCCCCTGAGATATTCCTCGCGAAAATGTTAACCACGAACAGCAACGAGAGAGAGGGAGAGCTAGTCTGAAGGGCTGTTACAATTAGACTGACGGGCGGATAGATTATTTGATCTAGCTGAATGTTTAGTTACGTAGTTTACTTTTTATATGTAGTTAATTTAAATAGCACTGTGCCTTATGGCGTTATTAATTTTCACTGATTCACTTTTAAGGCGTGCCTGATCAGAGTGACTTTTCCCTTTCGGTAATTTGCATTGATAGGTCTTTTTTAACCGTGCCTGATCAGAGGGGCTTTTCCCTTTCGGTAATTCGCACTGATATGTATTTTTTAAAGTGAGAGTTTTGATCTACCAGAGGGGCTTTTCCTTTTCGGTAATTCGCACTGGGAATCAAAGTCTGTCGATATGGGCTGCTGCACAGCCTTTTATATCAAACTTTGATCTCTAATTCGAGTATTGATTTGTATTGTCAACAAGGTTAATCATAACAGTTTCGAATTCCACTGTATGATTTTATGTTAGTTGACAATATTATGATTCATTTTATTTTGTTCACTTCATGTTTATTACCATGATATTCTTTTTCTTACTTTTGTTTGACTGGACAGTAGTTGTGTCGAATTTTTGCCCACCCCAGAGTCCTTAGGGCTGACTGGGATTCCAGTGCGAGATTCGCCTGGGGTAATACATTTTGAAAGTTCGATATGTCATTTAGGGGTTTTTAGCCGTGAAACAAAACGCTGGCCAGACGTATTGGTGAGTTTTTGTATCGGCCGCTCATTCTCAGTCAGACGCCGTTTGCAGCCGCCCATTCTGGATCAGACGCTGCATGCTGGTTTTGGTCCGCCCCGAGTACTACCCATATCTGGGAGGCATTCCCATATCTTCCACCTAGGGAGGCGCCCGATGGGGGACCAGCAATCTCACACGGGTATCGCAGTTGGTGGTAGAAAAATCAGTAATTTAAGATACGCCGACGATACGCTCATAGTCGCGAGGGATGAGCAGGAACGTCATGCAAACAATGGAAGAACGAAGTAGCAGACCGCCGCAGAATCGACGCACTGAAAATGTTCTGCTACAGACAGCTGCTTCGAACACCATGGACTGCACATTACACTAACAACTCGATCCTTAAGCAACTTAATGTCAAAAGTAGATTGTCGGCACGTATCAGTCGGCAGTATTTGAAGTACCTACTTTGGACACATCGCCAGGAAACCAGAAGCAATGGAAAGACTGATCATTCAAGGAAAAGTCGGCGGCCGATGACCAAGAGGACGATCACCGATGTGCTGAGTAGACCAACTAAGAAGCCTAACACGAGAGAGCCTGCACCAGGCGGCCCATCACGCGGAGGACAGGAGCTCTTAGAAAGAGATGGTGCAGAGAGCTGCATCAGTCACATCATAATGCCACCATACCCTTACGAAGGGTTGAACTGATAGAGAGAAAGAACGGCAAATTCGATAAAAATAAGATAAGTAATTATATTACCTATAGTAAGGACAAAGCATTTAGGTACCTAAATGTACCTAATACTAAAAAGTTAATCAGATAACAAGACATTTTATAACCAAGATAGTATCGTAGTATCGTGAAGATAGTCGCTATTAGTTAATGAAATAACAATAAAAATGGCATTAGATACGATAAAAGCTATTAAAGGATTAAAAATCATTTAACTACTAAGGTATTTTAAGTAAAATAAACCATTATACTGTCTACTGATATGTTATACTCCTACGGTCACACGGAACTTGAATTCACTGGCAGTTGTTGGTGGCTATTCCCTAAGTCATACAGCTACTTGACTAGCCCCCATTCAAATTTTACGGCTTCCTGTGAAGCTGCATATCACGCCATGTGGATCCGCATCATTTCATCAAGAGGGTCTCAAACTGGCAGGAATAAACCTGGAGAAACTCTCTAGGCTAGCGAAAGACCGGGTGGACGAAGGCCGCTAGTTAAATTATAAATAATTTTAACTGTAGAATATAGAAACACAAAGATATAACATACCTTTTTAGGATAGAATGGAAAGCTGGCTGGTTATCCAGAATCAGGCTAAATGGGTTATTTTTTGTGCGAAAAGCTCTGACGCTTCTTTCACAAAGTCCGTTAGTAAGCCAACCGGCTGCGTTAGCGAGCCTAGGATCTTGTGAATTCTGGTGCTGCTAGGTAACTTACAAAATCTCCTCCAAGGCTCATTAACTAATAGGCACAAATAATAAAATCGGCCACATCTTTTGTAACTTATTAATCTGTAAAGGATTTGCTAATGACATCACCAACTCTCCTAGTCCTGAATGAACTCTTAGATATACAAGAAAACAGTTGACTTTTCAGCTTGCTCAGCCTAAATTTTGAAAACTCTATTCAGTGCTTTTAATGAATATTATATACCTAATATAGCTTTTGTATACAAAAGTTCAAAAAGCTTTCACTTCTCTGTTGATATTTCTAATTTACGTTCTAAAATAATTTAAAGCTTATTTATACTCATCTTCTGTTGGTTACCCATATAATCTGATGTAAAGTCATTCCCTCCCTCGTCTTCTTTTAACACAAAGTAATTGAAAGTGTTGTGAAGCTTTTAAACATCGCTCTTTCGAATAATGCCATTAACGAAAGTTAATTTTAATGAATTTGTTTTCATGCTGGGTAATTATAATTAATTAATGACGTTCAGACTAGAAGATGTACTTTAAATAGATACATTAATTGCGTAGGTACTTGCTTATGATTTCGCCTAATTTTACTTCAGCAAACCACCAATCTTATTAGTGCTTTTTAAAAATGTTATTAACTATTTATTTCAATGTTTCAAGACATTCAAAATTTAATAGTTATTCATTTCTGTTGGATCTAGCAAAATTAAAATGTGTGCTGTTTTCGCATCATTAATATAGTTACATGACTAATGTCTGGCGTCATAATGTATGGGTCGAAGATAATCACTACGGTTTTGATTCTCGAACTGACTAGATTTCAATAGTGATCCCATTTACCAATCAGGCCTGCGTAATTAACAGGCATTTTAACATCCCTCTATTTGGTGCATGCCCTGTACTTAACAGAAAACTTGATGTTATCAAAGCTGATTTGTGTTAATGTGACAGTTTCCATCAAGATGTAATTAGTTTCAACTGGGGACATTAAAAACATTTTGTAATATATATTTGTATTGTTCTCTAATTCGAGAAATGAGAAATCTGGCCTCTTTTCTTAAAAATATTAAAGTTCGTTTTATATAATCTCTCTGGAATACTATCGCTTGTCTATAGAATTAATAAGGTTAAAACTCGGGCTTAAACTTATGAGTGGCTATGAATGCAGCCAATAAAGACAATTCCATTTTCTTATTAGACTATTAATCAACAACTTGGATACCAACTACTAAGCAAAACAGGATTTTATTCTGGTGGAGAATAGATTTAACCTACTAATAAGTATACAGTTTATTTTAATTTGACATGAAATTAATTATATTCGGTGCTAATGTAATGCATACAAGTTGTGACGATCAGAAAACATTAACATAATGGTTAATTAAACCTAAATTTCATCTAACTTTTTGGTATTAAATTTTATGTTTACCATTTTACTATTTGAATAATTTTTTTTCGTTCACCGATCTGTGAAGAATGACGAATGAAAAATTGTCGTAAGATATGTCCTCAGGAAAGGTGAAGGGGGTTACACATGTGCTTTCCTCAACCAATTATGGTATTAATTGGCTTTAGTAGCTTGAACCTATTATTGTAAACAATAAAGTTAGCTCCAAAGAAACTTTACTTCAATAGCCTTATGTTTTTCAAACATATATTTTGTAGTGGTGTAGTGGATTCCAATTCCAATGCATTTTGCACCTATTACCCGGGATAACTGCATTATATGTGCCGGTCTGTCTTTGTTTCCTCAATTTTTTTTTGAATTATATAGGTAATTTATTCATTATTTACTCATTCAAACCCTTCTCTATTTAATTGGCTTGAGTATTTAGCTTTCCTAGCAAAAATGACGTGAATTAGAGCTATCATTGCGTAAAAAAGGATGAAAACCACCATGTAAATAAGATCACTAAAAGTCATGTTGAAATAATTGACTTACCTTATTTTATAATACGACTCCCTAGTGACGGTTAATTGTGGCCATATACTATCATAAATCGCTGTATTATTTCGATCCTAAATGGATTTTCTATGATATCCCGTTCGGTTTTATTAATTTCGTTTCATTTGGCTGTGGCATTTTGGGAATCAAATTGTAATATCAAATTAACAGTTTTGCCTCAAACGTGTCGTAGAAGATGCATTTTGACGACACTGCTATTTAACCAACTACGGATATGCGCTCCGAACCGCTGCGTTATCGATCTCTGATTTGGAAATACTTGTTTTTGGGATCGTTTGCTGTATATTTGTCAAGAAGGTGAATGAAAAACTGTCGTTAAGTTACGTTCATATATTACTTAAATTTTAAAATTAAGCTACACATAAAAATAGTATCGTAATATATTGATCCTAATGCATAGCATATTAGCACTTCTCTAATTTGAAGCAAAATTTAATATTTTAAATATACATCATATTGTAATGGTCTGACTGTCTACTTTTAATTTTTATGTCCTCCGAAAAGGGTGAATGTGGTCACACATCTGCTCGCCTCGACTAAGACTGGTATTTGGTATTAAGTTGCTTTATGAGCTATAACTCCAATTTTGTCTCGAAAACATAGTTGTAAACAATAATATTAACTATAGCAAAGTTTTTACTTCAAGAGCCTTACATTTTTTTTTTTAATTTGTAAAACAAAATTTTTTGTAGAGGAGTAGAGATACATGCTGCATTTTACATCACTCTGCCACGGAGGAGGTGCGCAGTGGCAAATATCGCCGACTCGGGCGTCTAAAAAGCTGTCTAAGGTGCCACGCCTTATATATGGTGTCAACGTAGGCGCTTTTTACTACTGCGCACCTCCTCCGCGGCAGAGTGATGTAGAACGCAACATGTATCTCTACTATGTTTATATATTACTTAAATTTCAAAATTAAGCTACACATAAGAATAGTATCGTAATATATTGTAACAAGCAAATTTTGGAGAGGCGACGTGCGACGTTCAAATAGGCGAGGACGTGACAACCCTGGAAAACGAATGGCGCAGTAGTAGAATCGAATCGGTGTTATATAATACGGAGTATATAGATAGATTAGAAATAAGGCGTAGATAGTTATTGTACGATAGCAGAGTCGACTCATGGCGTTATGTAATTATGATAACTGTCCTGGCGAAAGTGTATTGGCGAAATAAAACGTGTTACTAAAAACTAATCGTTTACAGATCAGAAGTGGGGAGAACCTACGTATTGTGTTATTTGTTGTGGAGAACGGTGAAATACGCGATTTCGGCGAGTCAAATCGCAGTGGCAACTTCTTCTTTTTTTTTGTGAGTGGCGATATCACAAAAACTCATAACAATTGGCGGGCATTTGTTGCTATCCTTGACAGTGGATTGACATTTGGCGATGTTTCAGATATTCACGATAATAATAAACAAGTGTGTGCTAATGAATTAGTGATTATTGTAAAAATTGTGGCGTATTTTAACTGTGTTTATTGGCATTGATGTTTAAAAGGCGTTTTTCAAGTGATTTCCTATGGAGGAAGGCAGATGTGACGAGTTAGAGCTCGATTACGAGTTGGAATTAAGCGACGGGGACCACGGCGAAGGCGATTCGGCGATGGAAGACGAAACAGTCTCCATGGTACATAAGCTGTTGAAAGGCGGTTTGGTAACTAGTATGCAGCAGATTGTAGCGGCCGAAATGGCAAGGGCGGCGAAGCAAAAGGCGGCCGAAATGATAAAGGCGACGAAACAAAGGGCGGCCGTTGGTAGTGGCGGTACCAAGGGCAACAAGAAGGGCGAAAAACCAGGTGAGCGCGTACCTCAGGCGGTAGTAGAGCATGCTTGTAGCGATAGGGCGGACTCCGCTTGCAGTTCGGGATGTATGGGGTCAAGGGCAAGGGCAGGCGGCGACATTATTGACCCTTTCGATCATGACAGCCAGGACTGTAACGTAGTCAGGTGGTTGAGCAAAATTGATCAGTTGGGCGATATTCATGAATAGTCGAACTATGAGAGAGCGTATTTGATGCAGGCGAAATTGCAAGGCGGAGCAAGGGGCTGGTTTAATCGGCTCAATGAATATGACCTCTCATGGGAAGACTGGAACGCGGCTCTTAGGAAGGCGTTTCCTATAGTGCGTGACTTTGCTCAGCTGCTCAAGGAGATGATAGCGAGGGTTAAATTGGACGGCGAAACCATGACCCATTATTATCATGATAAAATGGCGTTGATCGAAAGTTGTGGGCTTTCAGGCACAAAGGCGCTTTCGTGTTTGATTGACGGTCTACCTCTCGATCTACAGGCGAATACGAGGGCATTTGGTTGCTCTTCCTCTGACGACTTGTATACTGGCTTTATTTCCTCTTTTGGCAGATATCGGCGTCCATCAACCGGTATTGTGGAATTGGAGGGGCAAGGAAGTCCAGGGTCATGCGCAGGCGAGGGCGACGAATACTGGGTACCCAAGGCGTACTATTTCCAACTGCTAGCGCGGGCTGGCGTTTACGAGCAAGGCGTTTGCTGACTTTTTGGCGAGGCGAGGTGTAAAACAACAAGGGCGAATGGTCAGGTTGAAAGGTGCATGCGAGTCTGACTGGCGAGGTGCAAATTGCGAATGGTGAGGCTGAAAGGTGCATGCGAGTGAGTTTGACTGGCGAGGTCCAAATGGCGAATGCTCTGTTGACGAAAGGCAAGAGCTATGGCGATTTAAAGGCGAGTGAAAACCTGACAAAGGCGTAATATAAAGGTGATATTCGATAAAAGGCGTAAGGTTGCAACCACAGGCGAAACCCTTAGGGTAGGCGATTTGGTGTTATGGCGAATGCACAGATCGATAAGATCTAGTTGATTTACTGGCGAATTAAATTAATTAGGGCATTAATTGTTGCAGGATGGCCGAATGTAACAAGCAAATTTTGGAGAGGGGACGTGCGACGTTCAAATAGGCGAGGACGTGACAACCCTGGAAAACGAATGGCGCAGCAGTAGAATCGAATCGGTGTTATATAATACGGAGTATATAGATAGATTGGAAATATGGCGTAGATAGTTATTGTACGATAGCAGAGTCGACTCATGGCGTTATGTAATTATGATAACTGTACTGGCGAAGGTGTATTGGCGAAATAAAACGTGTTACTAAAAACTAGTTGTTTACAATATTGATCATAATGCATAGCAAATTAGCCCTTCTCAAATTGGGAGCAAAATACAAGATTTTACATATAATGATTGTAATGATCTGACCATCTATTTTGAAAATATCCCTTTATTTTTATGTTCTCCGGAAAGGGTGAAGGGGATCACACATGTGCTTGCCTTAACTAAGACTAAATATTTGGTATCAAGTTGCTTTAGTAGCTTCAACTCCAATTTCGTCTCGAAAACATGGTTATAAACAATAATGTTAACTAAAACGATATTTTTACTTCAATGGCCTTGTGTTGTTTTTTACTTTTATAAGACATATATTTTGTAGGGGTGTAGTGGATTCCAATTCCAATGCATTTTGTACCATATTCCTGGGATAACTCAAGCTTTGAAAATCTCTTTTTAGTTTTATGTCCTCCGGAAAGGGTGAAAGTGGGTCACACATGTGCTTGCCTCAACTAAGACTAAATATTTGGTATTAAGTTGCTTCCGTAGCTTCATCTCCAATTTCGTCTCGAATACATGGTTGTAAACAATAATGCTAACTCTAACGAGATTTTTAATTCAATAGCCTTATGTCTTATTTTTATTTTTATAAGACATATATTTGGTAGGGTGCAGGATTTCAATTACAATGCATGTTGTACCGATTTCCTGGGATAACTCATTCTATTGGCCAAATCTTTTGAATTTTAGTGGCATTACTAATTCAAACTCTTCTCTATTTAATTGGCTTGGTTACTTAGCTTTCCTAGAAACAAATGAAGTGGATTAAAGCTTTTACCATGTCAAAAGGAGGAAAATCATCATGTAAATAAGCTCGCTACAAGTCATGTTGAAATAATTGACCTTACCTTATCTTATAATATTACTACCAG
This sequence comes from Pissodes strobi, assembly GCA_016904865.1. Taxonomy (NCBI): domain Eukaryota; kingdom Metazoa; phylum Arthropoda; class Insecta; order Coleoptera; family Curculionidae; genus Pissodes; species Pissodes strobi. The sequence continues at coordinate 164,401 of MU183927.1, forward strand.
GTGAAGGTTAATTGCGGTCATAAGCCATCATAAATCGCTGTATTATTTCGATCCTAAATTGATTTCCTATGCTACCGCGTTCGGTTTTATTAATTTCATTGCGTGGCTGTAGCATATTGGGAATCAAATTGTAATCTGAAATTAACATTTTTGCCTTTAAATGAAGGGTAAAGGCTGTGTGCATGTACGAAACATAGCAATGAAACACCTTGTATATCATGCAAATTTTAATCCAAAAGGATCATGAAGAGCGTAACAGAGCGCTTTCGGCCGTAGCCATCATCAGTGTTACTTGTCAGTAGACAAAGGACATATCCATGGATCAAACACAACAAAAATCGACAATGATCACAATTACATATCACACATTGTGCGTCAAATTATGAGAAATGGTTCACATAATTTAGATTAAAATAAAAGTTAAAATATACGAAAATACAACAAAAGCATGGTACATGTTGTAAAATATGACCTTATGACTTTCGCCTTACGTCAAATTACTCACAATCTTCCTTCGAAAACTTCATCCCTTTTCTCTCCATAATTTTCGTTTTCTACATTCTTCATAATAATTAACTGCATATTCGTTTCTTCTGCGTCTTTTGCAATATTATCTCCTTTATCCTCTGAGTCTTCTTCTTGATTACTTTCTTCTTTTCTGGCTTTGTCATCACTAATTGGTGATAGTTCGGTCTATATATCGCTATATGGTAACATCTTATAAATAATGTCTATGGTTTTCTTCTTGCCTCCTTTTACCACTACGAATCACCACGACTGTGAACTGAAAAGTATATCTTATTTTTAGAGAAAAAAGCTTTCAATTTTTTCAAAAACTACTTTCTGGTATACGGGGATCAAAGGGAACCTCCACCACATGTCACAGTGAAAATGTGCTCTTTCAGGTTGCGTAGCTCAGTAGGGGGTTGGGGGATGTAGAAAAATATTTGGAAAGTGTAACAAAATATAATATTGGCTTTAGGTTTAAGATTTTACACGGAATTACCATAACAAACAGGTTGGTATGTATGTCTCTTGGGGATATTTTGCTTTCCTCTAAATTATATTTTTTCAATTAGTTTAATATTTCAACAATTTATCACAGCTCTTGCCTAATAGCATTATGTTATTGTAGGGTGAATCTGTAAAAGAATGGTTTCCCAAATAGAGTATATTTCGCTGGCCGGATTTTTCGTAATGGTGAAGTTACCTGCAGGGGAGAGTTTTCTAACTAGCTTTAGAGGATGTTTTTAGGATACTTATCACCGGCAAAGTTCACAGAATTAAAAATATAAGTTGGTACACTAAGAGCCAATTCAGTGAAATCGTCATATCAAAGGCGAGCCGCGAACGCAACGCGACGTTAAAAAATTTAGGCGTTTTTGAGGCAATAAGAGGCGAGTTTGACGCGATTTGGGAACATAAAGTAAAATTTCCCGCTTAGTAAGTAATAAATAGAGGAATTTAAATAATGAAATATGTTTTCATTAAAATTTTGACAAATATATTTTGTAAAATCACAAGTAAATATGAAAAGGTAAAAGCCTTATTCAGCATATTTTAAAAAAATTACGCTAAATACGATTGCATATTTAAATAAAATTTGTAAAATAAATTATTTTTTACTTCAAGAATGAAATTTAATACCCCGTGCAAAATTCTTTATTTTAATTTATTTATGAGATGAACGACATCACAGCTTTGTAAAAATTTACAAATTATTTTGGAAAAAGTTATGCAAAACTCATTATCTACATTTTAGCAATTTCTATATTTCGTTAATTTTACCACAATAACTAATTAGCACAACATTTAAAGTAGTAGACTTTTAGATAAACCTATATTTGCAGCCATCTTACATTATTTTGCAAATGCACAAAATCTGATTTAAAGTTACCTTATTTAGTTGGTAATCAGATTGATTGAACAGCATATGAATGCTGCCGTGCAAAGGCAAAAGAAGGTACTCGCAAAAATCAAGTTTCGAGATAATTATACTTTTAGGAAATTTTTGTGCCTTAAGTGCATTTTTATAATTTCTTTCTAAAAACTTGTATATACCTGTTTTTGGACCTGATCTTTTTATATAAATTAAAATCAAAGCATTCTGCCGTCGACTTATTAGTGTTTTGTCGCCTAAATTATTATGACTTTTTAATTGTTTAAAAGTTAATTTTCGGAAAAAATGGCAAAACAATATATGGGCTTCTACCTTCTTTTGCCAGTGTATTTTCAAATTTAAAATTTAGATAAAACTGTCAAAGTAGGGTATATTTATACATTAAAATTGCAACTTAAGACAAGACAATTTAAGAATTAAAGACAAGAACAAATTATTTAATTTGTTTAAAAATTCTTTGATAATATTACTTTACTAAGGCACTATAATACTAACGGTGAGAAAACATACCTTATACAAATTAAAGTAAGGGTAAATTCAAAACAACGACGTACTTACAAGTTTTTAACTTCCGCACAAAAGGGCATACTTACAGCTCAAGAGATTTTGCAAGACTGAATCGAGACAGCGGCAAAGTAGTGTATATGAAACGAGTACATTGCTTTGCCTATGAAATGTCATATTATTTTCTAGATGTTTCCAATGGCAAATTTTTTAATGTAAGATCCCTTACATTATTTTGCCTTTGTAAAAACTTTGAAAAATTGTTGAGTACATTCTTTTGGCTCTGCACGACCTCAAAATTTGTGCGTGTACACTAAATTGACAAGCTGTTTTCTTCCTTGTTTTTCAAGATATCAAGATGATTTGGCATTTTTTGCGAGTACATCCTTTTGTCTTTGCACGGCAGAATGTATATACAGCTCCTATAGATCAGTTTACGCTCAAAAGTAAGTGTGGCGCTTATGGACAACGGCGTTACCAAGTTAACGTATTACTTGACACTTAGCCTCGTTTCTGCAGGCAGTTAAATAAATGCATACTTTCTTATGCGGGTGGTATTTTTTTATATGTACAGGGTGATCCGCTATATAGTCGCCCCCCTATAACTTTTTTATTTTAAGTGTCCCAAAAAAAAAATAAAAGTATGGTTAGGTAGGTACTGAAAAATACTTTTTTTCTGCGTATAAAAAATATTGGAAAAATTATCAGTATACAGGGAAAACCAAAAACTTTTTCAATAGGACACCCTATATGAATTTATTTTTCGATTCCTTGTAAAATTCTAAGCATATTTTATGTATGATGTTATACCTCTAAAGTTAGTAGTTCACATAAACAGTTGAAAATCGGTACTTTGGCTACTTTTCACCTTGGTAGCAAGAAGATCATTAGAGATGGAGTAAAATAAATGTCACATTCCTATCTTAACTTTTCAAGAGCTATCTGACGGTACTAACTGGCAGGCGATACCATGGGTACCAAATCTGGTACCTCGGTAGGTACCATAAGTTAGCACCATCAGATTGCTCTTGGAAAGTTAAGATAGGATTGTGAGATTAATTTTACTCCATGTCTAATGATCTCTTTGCTACCAAGGTGAAAAGTAGCCTGAACTGTTTATAGCTGTGAAACTACTAACTCTAGAGATATAACATCATACATAAAATATGCTTAGAATTTTACGAGGAATCGAAAAATAAATTCATATATAGGGTGTTCCATTGAAAAAAAATTAACTTTTTGTGTTTCCCTGTATACTGATCATTTTTCCAATATTTTTTATACGCAGAAAAAAGTATTTTTCAGTACCTACATAACCACATTTTTAATTTTTTTGAGACACTTAAAATAAAAAAGTTAAAGGGGGGCGACATTATAGGGGATCACCCTGTACAATAAAATTAATAGAAATTGTTATATTGAAAATTATTTAAAGTAGTTTACCAAGACAAAAAAGTAGGTTTTATTC
>MU183928.1:0-15366 GCA_016904865.1 Pissodes strobi
AAAAACACAGAAAGATTAATTTGGTGTAACCCAAACTAACCCTAAAATATCCCAAAAATTAATTAAAAACCCTAGCCAAAATGGATCTTTGGTATGCATCTTTAGCAAACCTTATTAGACCGCCATATTTTACAATAAAAATACACAATAGTGATAATGATAAATACGGCTGAACCAATTCCTGAAAGGACTATGCAAAGATAAATAATCCGTTCTGATGGCGAAGTCATTGGAAAGTTGATTTATTCCGTGCGAGTTGTGTTAAAGTGCGAACACCCACTGGTACAAATTATGGCGCGGGATGAATGGAAATGAAGATTTTATAATTTTGTTGCATGAATGAAATATAACCGGTGTAATGGTTCTTCGAAACAAATTGTTTCTCATATGTACAGAATCTTAAATCAGCGATCGTTAGTGTAGGAAATGCCTATGAAAATATTATTTGTGTGCAAACTGGTGGGCTGTATGTGAAAATTGTAGTTTTGCAGCAAATATTTAGGATTTGCTAATTTACAACAGTGAAGGTAATATGAGAAGATAGTGGGTATTTTTCGTTTCCACTAGCACATACTGAAAGTGCCGACTGAGCCTGTGGTCTGTTTTCAGTCTCGTTGTTAATTCACATTCGAACGTATTTAAATCTTATTTATTTCTTGCTTCACCCAGTGAGCTGACAAACTTAAAGAACTTCGCAGCTTCTTCTGTTGCATCTTGTAAGAATATCTGAGCCAAGTTGAGCCCAACATTACAAATAAACGCAGATTACTTTTATGACGGTTAATCCTTATTCTCAACTATTTCGTCGGGTTCATCATCTGTTACGACAGTAGAGAGGCCTCTTGCATCGATCTTAAGGTATCAGAATTTGTAACATGAATTTAACTGCTAATATGATATGAGCTAAATAGATCATATTATTTTGTACGTCTGGTATTTTCTTTGAAGTGATACAAGAAGACATAAGCTTGAAAGAAAGCCACGCAGAGTACTCCGAGTTGCAGGCCAGGGGGGGGAGGGGTTAGTGAAACATCAAAGCAAATTTTGAAGAATACTTGAGACAATATTCTGGGGGGAATTCGACAAAGAAGGTGTACATTTCATCGTTGAGATCTCACTATTTCTCTAACAAATAGCGGATGGTATGCATGGGTAGCACTGATGGATCTAAACCTGTACTGTACTGTTATTATAGTCGTTTTCAAGAAAATGCCTCGATAGCTATTGCATATTATTTCGTCCCTTGTCTTGTCCAATCAGATAATTATCTCTTTTAATATTGTTCCAGAATAACTCTCTTCTCGTAGAATTGCAGTAAGTAACACACTTATTAATCAATGCGTATGCAACCTTAGTTGTTTCCTTTCTTTTCTGAAGCACTCTGCAATTATTATTAGTCTTTCTTGATTTAGCGCGAGTGCTGATCCTGATCCAGAAAAATGGCTTCTGATGACAGTCTAGCGATCACTCACTTTTTCATTCTTATTCACTTTCTGTTTACAGTTCTGTCAATTTGGCTTATTTTGATGAATATCAACTGGGTGGTACTGTACCTTTCCAACGTGTAGAACATGCATGTTTCCGAATTGTTTGTGAATGGACACTTATTACTTTCTTGCTGACTTGATAGCATTTTTATTAATCTCAACTGCAACATGCGTGTGTGCAATTTCACTCAATATACTAATTATTCCTTGGTTCAACGCAACATTCTACCTAACTAGTCCTTGCCAGTCTTTGACTGGCCGAGTCAGCCTTTGCTTTCTGCACGATCTCACATCCAACCCACTGTTGTTGTATCATCGACTAACTTCTCGTGTGACCATTGATTAAGTTTAGGTGCTAATTGGTTTATTAGCGTTCAAAATATGATGAAAGCTCGCTCTGTGTCCTTACACTAAAGCTACATTATTGGATCTTTCCAACGAATCACTGCTTCTGTCTGCCCGAAGCTCCAAACCCGATTCCCCTTGAAGCACCTAAATTGATTTAAACCAATCAATAAATTGTAATCACACCACAATAAGTTATTTTAAAAGCGACTAATTATTCGATTATAGTAGCAGTTGCTGATAGGCAAGCGCATGTCTAGTAAGTCTAAAAAGCTATTGAGCTCAATGACCACTTATCGGATTGCGACTGAACTTGGTCGATCTTCTCCAGAACAAATTTTTCGCTACCTTTTGCTGCAAAACCAGGGAATCAAAAGTCTTGACCCGGAGTATCGCTCAAGCTTTACAAATATTTCGCACTCTACACAGATAGAATCTATGACCTCAAAGAACAATAAATTATTTGGTCGATGATTTTTTGTGGATATTACCGTCGGAGATCTCTAAAACTGTCTATATCTGCTTTAAAGCTCTTGCCCTGTCTCACTTCACTGAAGCTCTCAATTTCAGGATTGGTAGGTTTATCCATCAGGAACCTTCTTAAAATATAAGTGTGAGTGAACAATGGCTCTGTTCGTCTGACAAGTTCACTTACGTCCTAGTATCATCGGATTCTCTAATATCCATAAACCCATATTAAAACTGATTTCCTTTGGTTATTGCTAATTCCAGGGCATCTCCAAGTTTCTGAACTTCAGCCAATTTATGGACGACCGGATCGCTTTAATATCATAGATGAATATAGCTATTGCTTTAGCTATATTCATCTATGATAATATCTTTCTCTTCAGTCATCTTCATATTAAATTTTAGCATTTGCGACGCTTCTTTCTTAAACTTCTGCTTTTACTATCTTTCTATTTACTTCAGACTGGAAGGAAAATAATATGAATATATCTAAAGAATTTTAAACAGAAGGGGATGTAGGCCAGAATTTGCTGCCTTTTGGGACATACAAATTACCTAAACCCTAGCTCAATTTGCTGTAAAATAGGGCGGGGTTAAGAGCGCCACTACCTGGCAGATCGGTAAGGGTAAGGTTTATTAATTAATAATTAGCATATTGGGGATGAACACTGTAAACTACGAAAAACATATAAACTGCTAATTAATGATCACCCTGTCCTAAGTTGAAGTTGAACTTGGAAAATATTATGTAAACATTCAAGATAAATTAAACAAGGCGAGCAAACAGCGCAGGTAATTATGAACCTTAATTATGCAATGGTGAGCAGATTTTATGATATAAATAGTCAAGCGGACCATCAGAAGGGCAGGCTTTTGTCTCTCGCCTATTCCACTCTAACCATTAACCGCAATTCACAGGACCATAGGCTCTGGGTGTTCTCCCGAATCCTAATCCTCAAAACTAACTCAAGAACTGCAGCTCACAGGAGCGTAGTTTCTTGGGGGATACCCGTCTAAAGTACTCACGTCGAATCTACGATAGATCTGTCAAAATTTTAAGTCAAGTGATTTTTAAAGTTAGATAGTTACAGTGTCTTAAAGTTACAAACTGTTAGGCAAATATCCTGTGTATTAATTAATAGGTTACTAAAATGATGAGTTAGTAAATAGCGCACAGGGTTTAAAATTCATGAATTGTATTCTGCCGCAAGGTTATAAAATAAGGCATGTGAAACTAGTCACTTAATATGCAGAAAATCTAAACTTTGCCAAGACAGTCTTTTACAAATCATGAAGTTGGTATTTCTAATCTTAAAATACTCTCCAAATTAATACCAAAATTAGTATATATACGGTCCTGCATCTTCAAAGCACTTCAAATCATAACCTGACTTTTCCAAACATGTGCACACAACAAAAGAGTCTAGGGAACAGAGAGACGGAGCTATGCCTTGGGTCAGTTTTGGTTAGCAAACAGTTTTTCCTTGATTTTGGGTATGTTTGGGTTAGGTTTGGTTAGCACCTGGTTAGTTTCCATTTCTTGAGCTCCCGTAGCGAGCGGTGGGCCATGCGAAAAGTGAAATACAGCTCCGTCTGTCTGCTCCCTAGACTCTTGTGTACACAACATCCAACCGATGATAAGCAGCAAGGGTATAACACACAAGTGGTAGTTCCAACACAAAACACGCAAAAATAGATATCGCAATTAAGGGAAAGCGATATGTGTATTCTAAAGCGGTATTCATGGAGAGGACCCTATAGTACTATCCATTGGGTCTCTTGCCTGGTAATAGCCAGTGGAACAAAATAAATAGTGTCTATTCTAGAGACTTCTTCAAAATCAATATTCGTCAATTCCAAGGATCGGCAGTATGAGAGCAACAGCAACATATATTGTTCACGTGGAGGTGGGTCTCCACAGCTTAACAAAAACTTTTGTAGGCAGCCTCCATAACACTGGCACTGGTTAGGGTCGAAATAGATTAACATAACAGAAATACCATAAAATAATGAACCTAATTATTTCAACCAGTCCACGAGGCCCCTAAAACAAAAAGGCTCCACAAAGGAGGCGGACCTCTCAACATGTCAGGTCTTCGGCGTAAAAGGCAAGGCCATATCTCTCACCGAACGAATTTCAACACCGTTAAATCTGAATAAATCTGAATCTGAATAAATCTGAACGAACCCAACCGCATGATGTAGCACCTAACGTTATAGCTCGTTTAATCGAACTTCTGCTCTAAACCATATTTGCCAAGCAGCAAGTAACTATACCTTAAAAACTGCAGGGAACCGTTACCTGGGAACGTCGATTCGATTGAACCTGTCTAACTGTCAAAATCATATGTGCCTGACACTTAATAAATGAAAACACGAATTCTCCTCGAAAGACGAAGAAAACAAAAAGAAATAATATACCGAAACATAATTAGATAAATTTATTATAGATACATTGGATAACTCTTATGATCTCCATATTGTTGGAGGTAGGTATTGCAACGAATTGGCTTGAAATAATAAACAAACTGAATGTTACATTTGCGTCGAACAAATTGTTAAGTTTTTATTAACTTTTAGATCAAGTGAGTGATTAAAAGAGAGCTCAAATATTAAAATCTATGAAGACAATAGCTAGCAAATTGAACTGCACAATCAAAACCTTTGAAAGATGTTTGCGAAACATAGTCGAGCACCTACTACTTAGAAAGGGACAAAAATTAGACCTGATATTATGATAATATCATAAGTAGCTAGTGTATCATACTAAGACATAAATATAGAAAATATATTCAATAACTTCCAAGATAAAACAAGGTAATGTACTTTATACACTGTACATATATTAGAATAATCCAATCTAAATTATGTTTGCAAATAAAAATATATATAAACTAAGCAAATATGTGGCATTTCTTTATGCCGGAATTTGAAAATGCTACAAAGCGCTGAGTGAAATTAAGATAAACTAAAAATACTTAAATAATTACCTAATGAAATAACCAAACCTAACCATAAATTAAAACACAACACCGCTCTTACAAAGTTTATTACAAAACAGTAACCGAGACATATAAGCAGTTCAAACCATTCCTCAACCAAAAGGACATGCGTGTTTTAGTAACTCAGTACAGTGTAAATTCATCAAGCCTTTGACCAATAGGTATTGTTATTGCTTTAGCGAAGTGCCAACATTATTATCTCTTCTCACCTGACTCAGATAGGTCTCCAATTTGAGCTACATAACCTGCACGCCAACCAAGGCGTCACGGATTAGAGTTCGTGACAATATGAACCCTACAGGAAACAAAACTTCATAGAAAATTTAGAACTCAAGCAACTAATCCCAAATTTTAACTAAATAAAAGTCGACATTTAACTAAAAAGCCAACGTAAACAGGACCAACAAAACTCTTGGCGTGACGAAATATATCCAAGATATATCCAGAAATGTACCTAAATTAGAATTTGGTAGACCCAAGCAAGGTAGGTTATTTCACAAAATTATTATTTAAGCATTTAAGCAACGATAATAGGCTTGATCTAAAGATAAAATTTAACTTTAAGTTTTAGACATCTGCCTGACTTATGTCAGTTATTTTAAAATTTAACCCCAAATTTCCCTTCTCTTTTTCAGGAAAACAACGAAATTAAAATAGTATCTTCTAGGCCAAGATAGAAAGCAAATGGAGACAAAAACAATGCAAATAAATATGGATTTATATTGGATGATTTTACTTGTAGCTAGTTAAATAGTTAATTACTGATAAATGAGAGACTCAACGGCATGGATAGAACTACAGAAAGAACCAACCTCTTACGTGAATGGCAGCTTATATGGGATACTGCCTTAATGGATCGTTGGATACATAGACTGGGGAGGAAGATCACTTCCTGTCGCAGGCGTTATCTAGGCATGGAAGTACCTATATGAATAAAAAAAATCTGAAACCAACGACTGGCCTTATTACCGAGGCGAGGATGGCGCGAAGCCTACATTATTTTAATACCCGAGATGGGAGGGTCCCCGAGTAAGATTCCAACGTGAGAAGGGTAGCGTCATTGGTGCAAACAGGCATGACCAATCGTTTGCCATAAGAGGAATGGAAAGACATTTACAGTGTTATTAAGGACATAACAGAGACAAAAGAGAAAGAGAAAAGCGACCTTAGAGACTGATCAAACTATGGCGGGTCAAGAAGCCTATAGTAATGTTACCTTAAGCAAGACATAGATGTGAAGATAGCTCTCGAAGGAAAATTACAACTGTAGGAAGACTTTAGTCGGTCGATACTTCTTGGATTTAAGTACCAACCCAAGACTTCCAGGACACACAAGATCGCTGCGACCCAGGTATGGGTGTCTGATAAGCAAATTCATAATCCCTTCATTTCAAAGAGAAGTTAAATCAAGTTATTACTTTTTTTTTTGTTCGGCAAACACCCAAAAGAAAAATCCTATGCCACACAACGAGCAGTGGGCGAAGAAGATGGTGGACGTTGGACTTTAAGCGCTGCAGGTTGTAGTTTTTGGGAAAGACGTTACTCGGAAGTCCATTCCAGAGCGAGGCAGTCCTCCAGACAAAGGATTCCCGCAACAGGGACGTCCTAGGTGTTAGCAACTGATTCGTATGCAGATGGGCAGCTTGTGTCTGACGAGTGTTTCTGTTTGGCACAAATCTGGGTGGAATCATAAGTACTAGCTCGTTCGAACACCTTCCGTAGTAGTATCGATAGTAAAGAGGGAGGTTTGATGTTCAAGGCTATCAAGGTTTTTAGTCAACTCTTAGTCATCCACAAGACGGACTGTTCTCCTCTGTATGGAGTCCAACATGTTGAGCAAATATTTGGGTGCTGAGCTCCACACATGGGAACAGTATTTCAGAAATGGTTTTATCTGGGCCTTATAGAGCAGTAAGAGCTGATGAGATGTATACAACTTTTTTGCACTATAGGTGCTCCTAGCTTTTGTGCTGCTGCCTTGGCGATTTTGGTGACCTGATTACGCCAAGACATGTTGTTCTACGTCTTGTCATGTCTAAGAAATCGTTGACATAGAGCAGGAACAGTGTGGGAGATAATATACACCCCTGAGGAACCTCAGCATTCATTTTGAATTCCTCCGAGAGATGTCCATCAATACCAACTCGGATGCTTCGATCCCTTAAGAAATTGGAAAGCCGTAAAAGCAGTGCTGGTGGTAGTCCGTATGCTGTCAATTTGCTTAACAATCCGTCATGCCACACCCTATCAAATGCTTTGGATCTATCGAGAGCCACTGCACGAGATTCGCCGTAGCTCTTGATGGATTTGGTCCACAGGTAGGTCACGTAAGTCAGGAGATCTCCCGTTGATCTGTGCTTGCGAAAGCCTTACTGGCGGTCGCTTATGATGCCTGACGATTCGAGATATTTTAAGAGCTGTTCTTTGATTAATTTTTTCATGACTTTGGACATGATGCGAACTAAGGCAATTTGACGGTAGTTATTTGGAATCTTTTTTTACCTTTCTTCGGGATTGGTTGCACTTAAGCGCATTTTCAGCTAGGAGCAAAGCATGCAGTTCTGTATGATAGGTAGAAAAGCCTACTAATGTCATAATATGTGATATAAAACAAATCCCATTCGTTAACTTATTGCCCAAACTGGTCGATAAAACGCTAATAATACACGCAATTATATGGAAAATTGCTCAAGCATATTTTTTTCCATAATATAACCATTTCCAGTTCATTGCACTTCGTCCAGTAAACTCATATCTTCACCCTTCCCCTCTTTCTTCGTTGGAAGGATGAATAAATGACAAAGGCCTACTATTTATTCCCTTTATTCATGCGATGATAGACTGCCATTGCCCTCTTCATTATCCAGATTGGGCATGGTTGCAAGTCTGGAAGGGCGTTTAAAGCAGTTTAGAAAACGTCTCTATTATTCCTGTGATCTATAAGACCTTCATTGTTTGATAATGGCAATTTACTAGATATATTTATTGTCCAGCCATCTGAGCTAGTAGAGGATTGTTATGTCCATGATGATATTGGAGATCATAAATCGGTGCTTTTAACGTTTTCCATGGGTGATATATTAGGGTGCTTAAGGAAATGTAAACGTAGCTTTACAGAGGGACCTGATGGCCTCTGCAGTGTTTTACTTAAGTTGACAGCGGAGAGTATTAGTCCATTTTTAAAGGTGATTTTTTATATAAGTGATAAATGAGTAAACTGTTGTTTACCCAATGACTAGAAAAAGCTACTGTAATTCCATTACACAAATCTGGCAAAAAATCTGAACCAACAAATTATAGGCTTGCGAGTCAGCGCTTCTCACACTCGCTCATAATATAATTCAGTCACTTGAGAACAATTCTCAAGTAGATGCTGTAACCTTAGATTTTCAAAAGGCTTTTGATGTAGTTCCCCATGATAAGTTAAAGAGTAAATTTTCTAAATTAAATATAGATAAGAGAGTCATTTTGTGGGTTCAAAGATCCTTCAGGGAAGGACTCAGTGTGTCATGGTGTATGAGGCTGTTTCCAGAAAGAGAGAGAGAGAGAGAGGTTTCATCGGGTGTCCCGCAAGGGAGCGTTATTGGCCCTTTAACCTTTCTAAACTTTATTAATATTTTGCCCAGATATATAAGCTCAACGGTACTGCTCTTTGCTGATGATTGTCTGGTTTTCCGGACAGTCGGAGATTATCATGACATGCTCACCCTTCAAAATTACTTGTTGAAAATTGCTGCTGAGTTGAATGGCATGAGTCTGAATGGCTCACTTTATTACATTTGGCAAGAGGAAGATAAATTCTGCTCATAAAATTTTAGTTAGTTTAATTGGATCAGTGGATCACCTTAAATATTTGGGAGTTAATTTGGCTTCTGACCTTCACTGGGATTTTCATATTTTCAGCTTGGTTAAGGATGCCTACAAAATTTTGGGTTTTGTCATGCGAAATTTAAAGAGGACCTCTAGGGAAGCTAGAGCAAAGGCTTCTTTAACTTATGTTAGACACACACTTGAATATTGTTCCACTGTGTGGCATCCTAACGAGGTGGCTCAGAGAAAGGCGGTGCGTTGGGTTTATTTGAATTTTAAGAGGGATTTTAGCCCTTCCTTGGCCCTACAAAACTTAAAATGGTCTACTTTGTATCATCGTAGAGAATTTTTTTTAAATAATTATTTATAAACTACAATCTGACATTCCTTCCTTGCGGGACCTCAAAGATGCACTGCGGCCACCTTCCTTTATGGGTAGGAATGACCATCAGTTTAAGATTGATCCTCCAAGATTTAGGCCAAATGTTGGATTTTATTCTCCAGTGGGTGTGAGAGTGAGACTGTGGAACCTTTTAGACAAGTCTTTTTTTCATGCTGGCTTACCCAGTCTCTACTCATTTAAGAGCAAATTAAATTAAATAGGTTCAGAACCCAGTTGTAAATTTTAGTTTAGTAACTTATTGTATTTGTTAATTTTTAGTTTAGTGTGTTTATTCATTGTACAACCACCAGCCTCCTTGGCTATTGTTTGTGATTTTAGTAAATAAATAAATAAATAAATAAATAAAATCTCCTTTGTATCCAGATCAAACCAAGGTAGGTAAGTGTCGTCTCTATTTCCCTTAAATCAGGCGTGTTTCAGCAACATTTGCTCAGCCCGACGTAATCTTTACTTTCCCTTAAGTAGATTTATTTCGAGTGAGTTTCCATTTTCCAATGCTAGTTCCTCTAATATTACCGATCCCATATATCTATTTAAAATATATTTTACTAGAAGTGAACGCAAGGAAAATAAAAATCCATAACCTTTTTACGGATAATAACAATGATCAAATATTGACATGAAAAGGAGGCTTCTGTCAATAGCGTACGATGCGCTCGAGAACCCTTAGGCAAACAAGTTAAAAATACGGTCGTGCATTGCATGTTTAGTTATTGAAGTTGAAATAAAAAGGGGAAACAATGAAAAAGCAGCATCAACAAATTAAATTTGTATAGAACTTCTTTATATAGATTGTTTTATAAAATATGAAATGATAAGCCATTTGCTACCTAGTTGCAAGATTTTTGCCACGTTTAATTTTAATGTAGTTTCAGTGGTTCGATTTCCTGCCTTGGATAGTTCAAATTAAATTCTCTGATTTAACATCAGGGACAAGACTTCCTTTCGCCTCTGGGACTTGAAACCATGTTCCAAGCCAACATATATGCGATCCTCAAATTCCTCATGTCGGCCCTTGAGTCTGATAGAGTTAATTCTGCCTTGGTGTTTGAGTGTAGGGGCGTCTTGGCGACCTTGGCCGCGCATAATAGGGTTAGTCTTGTTGCTTGGGTTCCGGGACATCGAATGTCCCGAGGCTGATCGTCTGGCACGACAGGGTTCCTCAATATATCAAATGGAACCTGAGCCTGTAACAAGTGTATCCACCACCATGCTAAGATGTGAAATGAATGTGCGCCTTGTAGGGTGATGGCTCTCAAGAGAAAGGACATGTGGCTCGTGGTAGAGAGCCTCACAGGGCTGTGTCGATTGAATAGGCATTTGCCCCTGCTGCGGATCGTAGAAAAATCATTCACTCCGGTTCTTGTCGGCTGTTCAGCCTTGGCTAGGATATGAGAGAGGCTGCGTGCTGAACCCAGAGGATATAAGAAAGATCCAGCCGAGAAAGTTGTGTGCCTGAAAGAGATCTCCCGCTCAAGTTTCAAATTTATTCAAGACATCAGGTTCTTCTACTGCAAGTATGGAATTATTTTTAAAATAATGTTGCAGAATGTAACTACTTTCCCAATATCGCCTGCACTAAACTTTCCCAATATCGCCTGCACGTGAAAAAAAACTTGTTAGGTAAGTAAGTAAACTATACTCTAACAAAGGACATAAATTATACAAAAGTCTTCCTGGACGACAGCAAAAAGCCTCCGATAAAATTACGTTAAAAAAGTGTATTATTTCTTATCGAGTGACAACATAATCCTTTAATAAAAGTAAAAGCTTTCAATTTCGAGATTTCTGGAATTCTCAAGGGAGCTTAATGTAAAATACGCTTTTGGGCGTCCTGTATCTGAATGAATTACGTACTTTACTATAATTTAAATGTTTGTAGAAGAAAAACGATCTTATCTTTATCCCCTTTCACAGAGTAGATCTCGAGCACTTTCGC
The DNA here is from genome assembly GCA_016904865.1 of Pissodes strobi. Lineage (NCBI taxonomy): Eukaryota > Metazoa > Arthropoda > Insecta > Coleoptera > Curculionidae > Pissodes > Pissodes strobi. The sequence continues at coordinate 11,455 of MU183928.1, forward strand.
GATATTAAAAAGTTGTGCTTATAAGCTTGACGGTAACAAGAGTATTTTTCTTTCGGATATATTTTGAAATCGAGTTAATAGTTTTATGTGCACTCGGAAAGAAATAGGATATACGTTATTTAATCACTAGTCGGTTTCGAGTAACATGTCTAGTCCTTCTACTAAAATTATGAAAGTTTACTCAATTTTTATTGCTCAAATAAATATGTTAATGATTTTTTTTTAGGGTGTAAATTTCGAGTCACTATTGAGTTATTTAAAGAAGCATTCTTTTGAACCACTAATTAACTAAGAGCACCAAATGAATGCTAGTACTTTTTACACACATCATACTTTTGATGATTTTTTTAAGTATCCAGTGGGAACACGACTGTGAAAATTAAAAACATATTTACACTAGCCCAAGCAGTTTTGATGAGAAGAAGTAGATGGTTGGGCAGACCGTTCACCGGACTTGACGCCATTAGACTTCTTCTGCGGGGGAATTTTTAAAGAATTGTATTTATAAAGTTAAAGGTGATTTAAAGGAAATAGTAACTCTTGATCATATTTTAAATGCCATCGGAAATTTTGCAAAGCTTTAGGCAATAACGGCACTAAAAATAATTTCGTATACCTTGATTTTTGAAGATACACACTGATTGATATAAATAAAATTAATGTTATTAAAATTAATAGAGATAAGCCTTAATAAAAATATGTTTCAAAGACATAAACCTCCTCTAAATTGCCTCCTTCTGTAAGATATTTAAAATCCAAATTCATCTCTGGGTGACAAAACTAAGAGCTATAAATCTTGTTTCCGGGAACAATAAAGTCCGAGATCAACAGATAAACGTTCTTTTTCGGTATTTAAAGAATTCAGTGGCTTTATAAGAAGCTCATCGGCTTTCAAATAACCGCTCGAGAGCCGGGCAAGACCAAAATAAACAGATCAATGTTGGACAGGATCGCATTTGCATGTATATGGTTCTGATAAAAGAAGAAAACAAACTGAATTCTCAAGATATGATGTCGCAAAAAGGACTTGCAATTATAGCGACTCGTTTCGCATGTCTATCAGTGTATAAGATATTCAAATATTAGATAAAAAAATTGCCATTTTGAGCGCTTCATTAGTGGTTTTCTGGTGTTTGATATGTAAAGGAATGAATGGGTTGCAAAATAGTTTTTAAAATGCATTCTACTCATTCCTTATTAAAAAAGAATTACATGTGCATGATATATAGGTATGTACAATACATACATATGCATTTGCTAAGAATTAAGAAATAGAAGCTAAATTTTGATTTACAAAAAATCCCAATAATAATAATAATATTTTTAAATGAAAACTTGAACCGCTAATGGTTACGCAGCCAGCAACACTGCACTATGTGATGCTTGCGCTTTTGTTTAACAAGATACTACTTTATATGTTAGTAGATCAGTAGATACATAAATTTGTTTGATAGCAATAATCTGTTTTCTTTCATTAAAAATAATGAAGTAACGCATCTTCGCATATAACTTAACCATTGTTCGACGAGCTATCTTCCATATTTTCAGTATCTTCTAGATTCTTCCAAGTCTGTCAGTATTGTTGTTAGGCTGATGTTGTTGAATATTGTTGGCAAATGAACGGATACGAAAGCAAAAAGTTTATTGTATTTTAAAGCTTTCTTCAAAAGGATCTTCAACGCATGTAAATAGTCGTTTCTTCCATAGTCAGTTTTTAAACTACTTTTTCGCTTGGATTGGTCCGCCATATCACCATTTTTATGCAACAAAGCCATCACAGCATTATTCCACGTGCTGCAGGGAATCACACTGATACTGAGACAGATATTGAATAACTTCGTTTTCATTATTCAATAATTTCTCTACTTTGGACTAAATGAATTATACAATTTCTTCTATTTCAGATGCGTTTGGATTTTTGACTTCATTTATGGCTATACCGGGTATTGGCTTCATTCGTTCTTTTGAGAACTATGTAGCACCTCGATAATAATATGTAGAAGCGATTCCCTGATGTTTTCTTTCTATTTTCTCTCATACCTTTGAAGGTAAAGATTTTCTACTTGACCTTTAATATGGTTTTAGTTCTTTGGTAGCATGTTTCATACATTTTGTGTTGCATTTTCTGCAGTTTTTCCTTGTTGAATATCATGTATTCAAGTTTATTTGATTTTTAATTTAATACGCTTAGCATTCTTAGATTTGCTAGATATTTGATATTTTTCCTAGCTTTTCCCTATTTTTTTTCAGGTTTATTGCTGGCAATGTCTTCATAAAATTCTTCAACATATTCGCCCTCTTAATCAATTTTTGGGGCTCAGAGCTTAGAACCTCCTAGATGATTTTCAGCTAGTACCTCATATTTAGTCTGATTACTGCGTAAACAATACGTGCATTTTGATTCTTTAATTTGATCTGCTTGTTTTGGCAATTGCTTTTTAGATTGATTAGTTATTTGATATTTGGCCCCTAAATCTTTCTTACAGGTTCATTGTAGGCAATATCTTCATAAAATTTTTCACCATCTTCATCCTATTAATATTTCTTTAATTATTAAAAATAGAGCTTAGATGATCTGCAGTTGGAAGCTCATATTCATTTGGATCACTCCGCACAACAGGTGCCCTTTGCTCCTTTAATTTGATCTGCGCGTTTCAGCAATTGCATTCTTAAATTCATTTATTTCATATTTTTCTTTCCTACTTCTATTTAGGCAATGCAGGCAATGCCTTCAGAAAATTCTTCTACATCTTCGTCCGAGCACAGAGCATAAAAAGCCTAGATGATCTTCAATTAGCACTTCATATTCCATCGGATCACTGCGTAAACAACACGTGCCTTGTGCTTCTTTAATTTAATCTGCTTATTTAGCATTTACTTCTTAGATTATTAGTTATTAGGTATTTTGCCTACGCCGTTTCTACTTCTTTTCAGGCTTATTGCAGGTAAAATCCCCATAAAATTATTCAACATATTCGTCCTCTTAATCAATTTTTGGAACAGGGAGCGTACAGCCTTGATGAGCGTCAATTAGTACTTCATATTCAAGATTGATTAATTTATTGTTTTCCCCAAAGTCTTTTTTACATCTTGTCAGGTTTATTGCGGGCAACGTCTTACGTTCAAAATTCATCAACATCCTCATCCTCTTAATCATTAGTACTTCATTTTCAATCGGACACTGCGTAAGCAACACGTGCCTTTTGCTTCTTTAATTTGATCTACTTATTTTGGCAATTGTTCTTAGATTGATTAGTTATTAGTTATTAGGTATTTGGTATGCCTATGTCTTTCTTACATCTATCAGGTTATTGCAAGCAATATCTTCATTAAATTCTTCAACATTTTCATATTAATATTTTTTTAACCTTTAAACATAGAACTTAGATGATCTGCAGTTGCCTCATATTCATTTGTATCACTCCGTAAGCAACAGTGCCTCTTGCTTGTTTAATTATCTGCTTGTTTCATCAATTGCATTATTAGATTCATTAGTTATTTGATATTTTCCTAGATCTTTCCTACTCCTTTTCAGGTTTATTGCAGGCAATATCCTCATAAAATTCTTCAACATCTTCGTCCCCTTAATCAATTTCCTGAGCGCAGAGCGTAGATCCTAGATGATCTTCAATTAGTACTTCATATTCACATGCCTTGTGCTCCTTTAATTTGATCTGCTTATTTAGCAATTACTTTTTAGATTGATCAGTTATTGGGTATTTTACCTAAGGCGTTTCTAGTTCTTTTCTGGTTTATTCTAGGTACTATCCCCATAGAATTTTTCAACAATTTCGTCCTCTTAATCAATTTTTGGACCTAGAGCGTAGAGCCTAGATGAGCTTCAATTAGTACTTCATATTCAATTGGATCACTGCGTAAGCAACACGTGCCTTTTGCTTCTTTAATTTGATC